>JAQQSU010012004.1:0-12027 GCA_028627135.1 Pseudochirops cupreus
TTTCGGTGCGAACTCCTTTTCCTCTGAGCCTGCCAGAATCTCTGCTAAGGACTCCTGCTGAGGACTGCCTGGGAAGGGAACTGCCAGGGGCCAGAGCTGCTGGGAGCAAGCTGCCTGGACACTGAGCAGTTGTCCTGAGTGAAGAGAGGAGGATCTTTGCCTGAGGCAGCCTGTCCTGTTTTGAAGGCTTGAGAATGTGAGTGTTTACTACTTTAACTACATGTATCAACTTCATAACTACTGTGTTGGCTTTGACTTTCTGGTTTTGGGACTCAGTTTTCTGGTATTTAAATGAATGCTCTAGCTATATTTCTTATGTAGAGAGCCTGTTACATTTTGTGATTAATAACCATATCAGCATATTTATAGTTTCTGTAGGCATTGTGAATACTGCATTGCTGATACAGGCAGTACAGCTTTGCCCTCACACACCTGTTCTTTACTTGTACACCTCAAACACCACTTCTATAAAAGTTCACTTGAAGAGGTACGGAAGGGGGTGGATTTCTAGGAAATCCTTTCAGGGTTCTTTGTCTGAAACAAATTACTGGACTCAGCTATCTTTTGGCAGAGTTACAAAAGTTTATTGTTATGCCGATTTTGAAGCAGGTGGAGGCGGGGGGTAAGAGGACCTGCTACCTTACAGAGTTATAAAGTTCAATGTTATGCTTTGCAGTGGGCAGGAGGTTAAGGATAGCCTGCAAAGTGCAGGGGATAGAGATAGTTTTTAAAGCCATAAAAACTGTCAGTCAAAGGTTAATTATGCTAACTAGGTGGCCAGGGTGGAGGTAGGGAGGAGTTTAGGAGTGGTCAGTGCTTAAAGGGGCATGCACTTTTTATATCAACTGCACAGACAAGTATTGCTCATAATTCACTGGGACATCCCCATGGTGGGACTACAAGGAGTGTGGTTTTTGCCTTGTGACATCACTAGGTTACTGTTGATCAAGGATGAATGAGATAGGTCCAATATGGCTGTTGGGAAGATAGGTTTGATTATGCCAAGTTTGGAAGCTAGACTGGTTAGGGATTCAGGAGGTACCATATTGGGAGAGAGTTTTCTCTTCTGATAATGTTGTTCAAGGTTTTCAGGTGCAGCTGGCCACTTAGAACAAATAAGCTGTGTATTTCTCTAAAAAATACTTGGGTGATGTATTATGAGTAACTGTATCTAGGCAGATTGCTAGCTCAGGGAAAAGACTTTTAGGCTGGGGGCAGGCGAGAGGCAGAGTTAATGCCTTTTTGGCTGGGGAAAAGTGTGACTTTTACAACTTAATTGCACAGGCTTGTTACAAACTGATGTTACATACATAGGTACCCGAACACAAGTGAGATTTTACAAACTGAGGTTACAGACAAAAGCATTCCAGACCCCATCACACTCTGCTTGGAAGAAAGACATTTGGGACACAGAAAATCAACAAAGCCAGATGTTATTCACTGAAGAATATGTTGAGGCAACAATCATTTCCCACCAGGTGGCCCTCCTCTGGACTTTCCTAAATGCCCAGAAACCTTGTCATCCTAGAAGATTGTAAAGGACAATGTGAGTTCAAAAGCACCTTTGCCCCGTGGGAAATCAGGGATTGCTTCAGGGCCTTTTGGTTTTGGGGTTCCCTGTACCAATGAGAAGATGGGGTGGTGCTGAGGGTCACAGCCCAGTTGCTAAGCTCACAAGTAAGTCTCATGAGACCGCTCGCTTGATGAGCAGTGGCTGAGATGACTGGTTCGGCCATCCTCCATTTGATCCACACCCCTGTGCACGAGGACATCATATGCTACTGAGTTGAGCAGCCTGCTACAGTTGGCACCACAACTTTGGGCTTGATAAAAGGACCCCAGAATCACACCAGTGCACCCTGAAAAAAACAGGGTATGAACACCTCTATTTACAGAGGCTCCAGGAGTGGATTCCCGAGTGGCTGTGCAGCGTCCGGGAACCGCCAGAGCTTGAAGAGCAGTGAGTAAATATGGGACAATATACAGGGACAGAGACCCTGGGACTACAGCATTGGGCAAAGTTCAGGTGAATCAACAGAAAGGAGGAAGGGAATATGGTTGTGAAAGAGCGCTCATGGTAAAAGAAAAAGTAGTACCAAGAGTGCCAGAGAGTGTGCTGGAGGACAATGTGTGTAAAATAGAGGAAGGGTGTTGGCTGAGGGACGTAGAAAAGGGGACTATGGCTCAAAATAAAAAAAAAAATTGATACTAGAGTTCCCTCAGGTGCCCCCGTTCGCATGCTCTGCATTAGAAAAAAACACTAGAGAGGGCGTGAGAACATAGGCAGTTGGGAATTCTTCCCAGTCATTGAAGAACCCAACCCTTTCACTCCTGGACAGGTGAGAAGGTATCTGAACCTCTTCCTTTTAAACTTCTTCAACAGCTGAAAGAAGCTGTCTCTAAATATGGCCCTATTGCTCCCTTTATGCTATACCAACTGGAAAATATCTCAAAATCCATTCTGGGTCCCAATGATTGGAAGGCATTAGCCAGAGCAATACTGACCCCAGGACAGGATGTTTTCTGGATGGCGGAATACACTGAGCAATGATGTCTCCGTGCCGCTGAATTGGCACCTGGTACGCATATGTAACTGGTGTTTCAGCAACTTCCAGGCACTGGTCCTTCTGCAGATAAAGCCCAACAATTGGGCTATACAGAGGAGGCATATGCAAATCTCTTCATTGCACTCGCCCTGCCTGCAGCAAGATACCTGTGGCCAAAGAGGACAAGGAAAGCTTTACAGATAAGATGAAAAACAAATGAGCCCTTTACTGACTTTGTGGCTGAATGCAAGAGGCTGTAGCTTGAGCCATGGGGGATGTGGGAGGCATTGAAAGAATGTTAAAAATCCTGTTGAGAGAGAATGCTAACGCTGATTGTACAAGGGCTATGATAGGGCTCCAAAAAGACGCCTCCTTAGAGGAAATGATTCAAAGGTGCAATAAGACAGGCTCTCAAACCTATCAGGCAGAGTTCATGTCTTCCTTCCTGGCTTCTCCAAGGAAAGTTGGTGGAAATTGTTTTAGGTGCGGCAAACCAGGACATTATCTAAGGGAGAGCAAATATAGATTAAAGAAGGGCTGATAGCTTATGGATCAGTTGCAAGCAAGACACATAGAGCCATCATTTTAGCCCTTGGAATTCACCTGTATTTGTTATCAAGAAAAAATCAGGTAAATGGCACATGTTGACCGATTTAAGGTAAGTTGATCTTGCTATCAGGAAGGTTAAAACAACATTTTCCAATGGAATGGTTTAGAAGCATGCTAACAGCACTTACTCATGAGCTGAATTGTTGAGGTTTGATTATCTCCCCGGAAAAAGTCCAAAAACACCCCCCATTCTCTTATTTAGGATTTGAATTGAGTCTCTTGACCGTCAAACAGAAGGTTCCTATGCTCCAATGGCAACAGGCTCAGACTTTCAATGACTTTCACAAACTCATAGGGGATTTATAATGGCTCCGAGCAAGAACACATATACCTAATTCTTTAATGCAACCTTTGTATGACATATTAAAAGGAGACTCTAGATTAGATTCTCCATGATCCTGGAGTGCTGAGGCAAAAACAGCTTTTCAAACAATTATGCAAATGCTGGAGCAGACAAAGACTGTTAGGTGTGACCCATCTATTGCATTGGAAACTACATTGATCTTAGCCCCCCAACTTTATGGAGCTACACACCAAAACAGAGGAATTATAGAATGGGTATATCCTCAATCCCAAAATAAGAGTGCTAACTATTTGGACATAGCCTCTCAAGTAGGTCATAGATGACTATCTAGGGCTAGACAAATATCTGGCCATTTACCTATTATGTGGATCAATATATCCAAAGACACACTTGATTGATGGACAGCCACTCAACCAGGTTGGGCAGAACTCCAACTGTGGGAGATCTGAAAGCAGGCAGCGTCCTTCCAACCACACAAATAAGAACAAATTGGCAATGGGTGGAACCAAAAATCACCTCTTATGAACCAGTGGCAGGGCTGAATGTGTTCACAGACACCACTTCCAATGGACACACATCTCTATATTCTCCTTCTTTAAATTTACAAAGGTTTTTCACACACCACACACACCCACATGAAAGAATGAGCTTTTTGCTATAATCTGGGTTCTTTGTATCCCTGGGGCTGTTAATATCATTTCTGACAGTGCTTATGCTTGTAGCACCATAAGAGGTATAGAGACAGCAATCCTAAAGGAGAGTCCAACTGATATCACAGAGCTTTTTCTCCAAGCCCAACAAACTGTTCAAACTCATACACACCCATTTTACATTCTTCATGTATGATCTCACACTAATGGCCTTGGTCCCATTTTTGATAGCAACAATAGGGCTGATCATTTATTGACAAAACATGGTTGTAACTGACCCTATCGCCCAAGCAACCTTAGCCCATGAAAAATTCCACATGTTGGCTCAATCCCTACGCTGCCTTTTTAACCTTTCCAAAGGTGAGGCCTGAGCCATTGTAAAATAATGTACTAAATGTGTGCCATTTCAACTCCCAGCTTGCAAAGGAGTGAACCCTAGGGGGCTCAGTCCTAACAATCTTTTGGCAAATGGATGTCACTCACCTCTCAAAGGGTAATTGCATGTTACTATTGACACCTTTTCAAGTTTTCTTATGGCAACTTTACAGTCTGGGGAGGCTAGTAGGCATGTTTTTAGTCACCTATATCAATGTTTAGCAATACAAGGCCTTCCACAGATGATAAAAACTGACAATGGTCCTGCCTATACATTTGCCATGGCCAGTTTTATGACTGAGCACGGTATTTTACATCTCTTTGGGATCTCATATAATCCCATGGGACAGGCCATGGCAGAAAAAGCTAATCAAGGATTATCTTAAACAAAAAGGGGGAGTTGGCCTAGGCCCTTGAGACAGGACCACATAAACAAGATAGTTTATACACTGAATTACTTAAAATTTGATTCTGAGGATCTCACACCTGCTATGCACCCCCTCTGTAGAGTCTTAAAGACCAAAATGAAGCTACGGGGCTGGCAAAAAGATGGCAGTGGTGAAAAAGTAACGTGTAAGACACCCATGGGTACTTGGCAAGGCCCCTATCCTCTCATAATGTTTTTGTTATAGCTTAGGCTGATACTCACATGGCACTTTTCTAAATAGCTGCTTTCCCAGCAATAAAAAGCCCTCTTGACTAGGAGAATATCTCACTTCTCATAACAGAAGATAACTTCAGCTCTGGAATTTACAACTCAAAAGCACTTTTTGTCCATGACCCCCCCCCAATTGGGGGTGGCTGGGAGGGTCTCTCCAAGCATGTGCCTTCTTGGTCATCTAAGGGCATAAAACGTTTCCCCCTCCACAACCATGTGGAAATCAAGACCCCTCTAACCTAATGGTTTTGATGAGGTTGACTTCTGCCCAGCAACAAGGGCCCTATCCTCTCATAACAGGTATGCTTTTATCTCCAAGTATAAAAGTCAACAGTGGGTTCCTGCAAAGAGTGTCCCGGTTATCTCTAAACCAGCACTGGAAAAGGAAAAAGAGGAGACGCCCATTCCAACAATGGTGGAGACCACGCCAGATGAATCAGCAAGGGATGTGGTTACTGGCTGCTACCTTCACCACACTCGCCATCTCATCACCTGCTCATGAGGAACAACACAACCAACCCATCACACTGTTGGCTCCATCAGTCAAGCTAAACTTTACAGGCCATGAATATCATGGGAATAGGTCTCCGTCAGGTCAGCATGTATGGCTTGTGGGGGACGCCCTGCAAAGCCTCACTTCCCCAGGGTACGGGTGGAAGCTCAGTATGCAAAACTGCTAATGACAGTGCATGGCCACTGATGGCACATCATAAACTATACATAGTATGTTCTGTTCCCATACAAATGTAGATTCCATCAAAAGGCAGAGCTTGGAAAGTGTAAGGGTCCTTTAAAGCCACTCACGTGACTAGAAGTCTGACCTTGGTCAGTGTGTCCTTGCTGACAAGAAAAACCTGAGGCGGGTCCAAGAGGCATCCGGGTGCGTGCTCTGCCTTGGCACCGCATGTCCTGTTTACCAAGAACTGTGTCCCGTTTCTCACAGGAACAAGTGCTTTGGGGAACAAAGGACACGTAGGCATTGAGCGCGCATCATCAGTGGAGGAGCACTCCCCACCTATCAGGATCTTGTTGCTAGGACACATGACAAAGGGCAGACTGGGGGAAAATAAAAAGGGCATGCGGACAACACTTGGGGGGCAGCAGCAGGGGCAGATATGTAACACAATAAAGACGCTTGGCCACTCCACTGAAGCGTGACTACTTTTGTCCATATCTGGAACCTTCTGAAGAGTCACTGGGGCAACTGAGAGCAACTGCAGAATCATGGTTAAGTACTTTGGGACCCCCGAATATGGCTGGCCCGGATAGGAAAGGTCTATGGAAAGCCATGGCTTCCATAGGACAATTGTGATAACAGCTTGGGACAGCATTGGGGAACATGAAAGCATGTGCTCAAGCCCAAGAACTGGAAAGCACAACCAAATGTTGGATGTAGGCTTTTATGCTCTAGCATGTTTAGGAGGGAAGATACACCTTTATGTGGGGACATAATGCTTTGAGGATATTGAGCAATACGTGGAATTTCAACTTCAGTCCAAATGGGCCAAGTTCTACTAGCAAAGCCTTAGTGTCCAGCATGGTATCCTCCAAGTCCTCATAAAGGAAGCACAAATATGAGAAATTATTCATTTGGACTCCTACTCCATTCCAATGAGTATTAATCAGTTCAAAGTGATTCCATACTCAGATTCCATAAGTAATTATTACTAGCAATTATTAGTGATATATTCATCTAGTAATATGCATTTAGTTAACCACCTAACAGTACAAGAATAAACATATACCAATATTTTATATAAACTGTATAAGGACAACTAGACAAGATATCTCCATCCTATAGGCCTTTATAGTAGGCCTCAAATTTTAGTCCAATGTTCACTTGTTTACCAATCCTGAAATTCATTTGCACAACTACAAGAATGCTGACAAATTATTTCCATCCTGTTTTGCTCCAATTCCATGCCCAAGCCAAGCATTGGTGGTGTGACAAAGCCCCCCCCCCCCCAATTTGTTTCTGTACCTTCAGACCACCTTCTCATGTCCAACATGAACAGATGACTATCTTATGACCAATTAGTCACTGGAGATGACCGCTGCCTATCTTATAACCACCCATGCTGATGCATCATTTCTGGACCTCCTGGAGGGTCAAAATCAAGATCTGTCAACAATGAGATTCTGTTATGTTACCATACCTCTTTTGCATGTTTGGGTATCAAACTGTATACGATGAAGGCCCTGAGGTTGGGGAGGGCAACTCATTCATGAGTAAGATCTGAAGAACATTTCATTAGAGAGAACTATGGACACTTTATTAACGTGCTACTAGCATAGACCTCTACCTCAGGGGTTTTTCTTGCAGATTAGACAGCTTTGGACCCACACCAAGCAGACATTAGCCTTTGTGCTTCTGTATGGATGAGGTTGAGCAGCACAGCTTTATCCGCGCGCGCACACACACACACTCATTCTTTACTTGTACACCCTCAAACACCACTTGATGCTCAGCTTGTAGAAAAGTCTACTCTGCTTGGAAGAAAGTCATTTGGGATCCAGAAAATCATTGCAGTGAGATGGTACTCACTGAAGAATGTGGATTCAATGATCCTTTCCCACCAGGTGGCCCTCCTCTGGACTTTCCCAAATGCCCAGGAATCTCTTCATCCTAGCAGATGACTTCAGTTCTGGAATTCACAACTCAAAAGCACCCTTTGTCCATGACCACACCACCTCTGATTGGGGGTGGGTGGGAGGGTCCCTCCAAGCATGTGCCTTCTTGGTAACCTAAGGGGTAATGATACTGGGATTTGAAGATCTTCCATGCCCCTTGAACTTACTGATGTAGCAGGAAGGGGTGGAGCAATAAAAAGCCAGAACCAAGCTAGCAGCCGTGCTGTGGTGACTGGAAGCAATGGCAGCAGCAGCAGCTGCGGTTGCAGTGCGAACTCCTTTTCCTTTGAGCCTGCCAGAATCTCTGCTAAGGACTCCTGCTGAGGACTGCCAGGGACGGGAACTGCTGGGGGCCAGAGCTGCTGGGAGCAAGCTGCCTAGATGCTAAGCAGTTATCGTTGAGTGAGGAGAGGAGGATCTTTGCCTGAGGTAGCCTGTCCTGTTTTGAAGGCTTGAGAATGTGGGTGTTTACTACTTTAACTGTATGTGCCAACTTCATAACTACTGTGTTGGCTTTGACTTTCTGGTTTTGGGACTCGGTTTTCTGGTATTTAAATAAATGCTCTAGCTATATTTCTCATGTAGAGAGCCTGTTACATTGTGATTAACAACCATATCAGCATACTTATAGTTACTGTAGGCATTGTGAATGCTGCATTGCTGATACATAAGGGCATAAAACATTTCCCCCACCACCACCATATGGAAGTCAAGACCCCTCTAACCTAATGGTTTTGATGAGGTTGACTTCTGCCCAGCAACAATGAGAGTCTTGCCTAAATCTAAATCCGTTCAGTAACAGGGGGCTCTACCTCTTAACAAGACCATTTTCCCTGTGGTTAACTGTCTACACAGAAGCATACTCCACTGCAGGCTGAGTGCCCAAGATTTGTGTATAAAAGCAAGCCCCTGTCCTTCTCCAAGCTGCTGGTGCTCCCAAGGACTAGCCCTACTGCTTTTCCATCAATAAAACCCTCTTCACTAAGAGAGTATCTGCCTCTTGAATTCTTTCTGGATGACCCAACTTCAGAACCTCACCATCCTATTCAGTTTTCTGAAGACATATGAGTCACCATAGTGCCCTGTTGACCCAAAGCACTTCAATATGGGGACAAAGTTGGGAGTTGGGGAGGGCAGGAAATATCCAGAGAAGCTAAGTCCCAGTACATCATTTTTGCATATCCTTGCTATCATAGGGCAAAGTAATCCTTTTGTTTGAATAATTGTTCAGTGACTTGAGTGCTTTATTTTGTTTGAATATGAAATCTGAATTAATAGGGTGCTGGTATCATGCTAAGTGAGAAACATTCAGCCCCATCTAAATCTAAGGCATCCTCTAAAACCCTTCTTCCCCACTTGATCTAGCAGATGCTGTAGCATCCCTTTATGCTGAGGTACACACACACACACACACACACACACACACACACACACACACACACACACACACCCCAAATAGAGACAACAAGGTTACCCTACGTTTGTATAGGCGATTTTGGTGGGCATAAGGAGAAGGCATCAAAAAGTCTTAGGAACTGGCACCTCTATAAGCATTTACGGGAACCAACTTTCATGTTGGTGATTGTAGGTAGGAACAAAAGGAAAACCCTTGGAAATTTTCCCACCTGTCTGTTCCTTGATCTCCGCAGAAAATCAGGACTCTCCCCTCTTATCAGTTCCTTGATCTCCGCAGAAAATCAGGACTCTCCCCTCTTATCAGTTCTCCCCTCAGAACTGTAATAAAATGCTGTAGTCCTGAGAAATGCTCCAAGAGAACAGAAATAAGAGCAGGAAGGACTGGACTAGGTGGGCCCCTAGGCCAGTGCCCTGGTTTGCCACAAGCCTTGCCTAGGGACCATAGGAGCTGCCACAGAGTACTTTCCCAGAAAGGCTGTAGGTTCTTCCAACCAAAATAGTAGCACTGTCAGGACTTTAGAAAAGCCTAGTAGTACCACTTGCATCCACTATTACCTGTCCATTTTATATAACTCTGCATAGTTCATAGTTTCATTAAGCTACTCAAGCCCCTCTACCACAGCAAGTCAGTGAGATCCAGGGAGCTCTTCTCTCTACCTTTCCCACTTTGTTTTTAAGAGATGCTCTTATCTTTACCTTATCCCCCAGCATACCTTTTTTTTTTTAAGCCATCCACCTTTCTATGCTTCAAATTGATAGTCAATGGCTTGGTAAAAGAGGCACCAAAAAATACTAAAGAAAATAACACCTCAAAAAACAGAATAGGTTAAATGATAAGAG
This sequence comes from Pseudochirops cupreus, assembly GCA_028627135.1. Taxonomy (NCBI): domain Eukaryota; kingdom Metazoa; phylum Chordata; class Mammalia; order Diprotodontia; family Pseudocheiridae; genus Pseudochirops; species Pseudochirops cupreus. The sequence goes on from JAQQSU010012004.1 coordinate 10,030, forward strand.
GTGCAAAAATTCAACAAAGAGAAGAATGCCTTGAAAGCAGAATTGGTCAAATGGAAAAAGAGATGCAAGCAAAATTTCACTCAACTTCTTTTAAGAATTGGTCAAATAGAAAAATAGATACAAAAATTCACTGATGATAAGAACTTCTTTAAAAAGGTGGTACAAAAGCTTGCTAAAAAAAGTAACTCCATCAAAGGTAGAATTGGGCAAGAGGAAACTAGTAACTATTACACATCAAGATCAAACAAAATCAAAAGACTGAAAAAACAGAAGAAACTGTAAACCATCTCATTGGAAAAACAAGTGACCTGGAAAAGAGATCCAGTAAAGATATTTTAAGAATTACTGGAGTACCTGAAAGCCTAGACATCTTTCAAAAAATTATCAGAGAAAACTGTCCTAATGTTCTAGAACCAGAGGGTAAAATAGAAATTGAAAGAATCTACTAATCACCTCCTTAAAGAGGTCCCAAATTGAAAACTCCCAGGAATATTATAGCCAAATTCCAGGGCTCCCACATCAAGAAGAAAATACTGTTAAGCCAGAAAGAAACCAAGTCAAATATCATGGAGTTAGTCAGAATAACACAAGATTTAGTAGTTTCTATATTAGAGGATAAGAGAGCTTAAAATATTACATTCTAGAGAGCAAACAAGCTCAGATTACAATCAAGAATCACTTACCCAGCAAAATTGAGTATAATCCTTCAGGGAGAAAACATACAGTCAATGAAATAAGAGGACTTTCAAGTGTTTCTGATGAAAAGACCAGAGCTGAATAAAAAAATCTGACTTTCAAATACAAGACTTAAGAATAGCATAAGATGGCAATCAGGAAAAGAAGTTATAAGGGATTCAATAATGTTAAACTGTGTAGATTAGTACATGGGAAAAAATGATACTTGTAACTTCTAAGAACTTTCACATCATTAGGGCAATTAGAAGGCATATTCATAGAAGTAAATTGAATATCATAGGATGATTATCTAAAAAAAATAAAATTAAAGAGTGAGGGGAAAGAATGCACTAGGAAGGTGAAAGGGAAAGGCAGAATGAGGTAAAATATTTGACATAAGATACAAAAGTTTTTACAATAGGGGCGGAGCCAAGATGGCTTCATAGCAGCAGCAACATATCACAGCTCTCACATAGCCACCCCAAAATACCCATAAAATATGACTCTAAACTAATCCTAGAACTCCAAAACACACACAAATATACCTTCCACTAAAGTCAGCTCGGTTACGAGGAACCATATCAGCACTGTGAACCAAAACCAGCCTGGCCTGAAGCCGCAGCTGTGCCCCGGGGGCGGCTGGACAGGAGGAGCAGAGGAAGCTCTCTGGTGAGCAGATTAGCGGCAGCTGCGAGCAGCGTTCAGAACTAGGTCAGTGGGACTTGCGAAATCAGGGAGAAAAGTGTTCAGCTGAAACGCCTCCAAGGTGGGAAAGCGAAAAGGCACAGGTTTTGCACCTGCCTCTGTGTTGCAGCTTCCATGCCTGCAGCCTGTAGACAGCAGGGGGACCGAGTGATTGTTCAGAGGCCAAGTGCTCTCGCGTTGAGCAGCCTGGATCCAGATCGCAGTCTTGGGCTTTCGGTTCTGGAGACTTCACTATCCAGTGAGCCGGAAGTAAGTAGGAAGGGACCCAGCACCTTCCTGAGAGCTACAGCAGCCGGGAGGACCCCAGCGATTTGGGACAGAGCTTTCCCTTCTGGAAGCAGAGCCCCATAGAGATTAAAAAAAAAAATCACAGACTGACCAACCATGAGTAAGAATAAGCATAAGAAGCAAATTAAGAACAGCACCCAAACCCTAGATTCCTTCTTTGGGGAAAAGAAGGATCATGGCAAAGAGAGGGAGGAGGAGAGTGCAGCCAGAGCGCCCCCACCAGGGGCCTCCAATAAACATGAAGAATGCCTTAAAGCTAGAGATGAGCTGAAGAAGGATTTTCAAAACCAAATAAGAGAACTGGAAGAAAAATTGGGAAGAGAAATAAGA
>JAQQSU010012005.1:0-12027 GCA_028627135.1 Pseudochirops cupreus
TTTATCTAATCAATCTATATTCTTGGCATATAATTAGGGAAGCTAACTTCTGGTAAAATCTTTGCCTTTCTATTTGTTTGTTGTGAATTCTCATTTTCCATATAAAAATTTGTTTTCCATTCTCTTTTTTAAAAAACAGACTACATAATTGTCTTTCTTTTTTAGTTTTTTAATTGCAACTTCTTTTATTTATCAATTTTTTTGCCCAGGCAATTAATTTATTCTTTCTCTTTATGGTTGATGAAAGTGTTTAGAGATATACATTTAATTCTAAAGACTGCTTAGCTACATTTCTTAAATTTTGGTATGTTGGTTCATTATTGTTATTTCCTTAGATGAATTTTTTCTATTATTTCTATGATTTTTTTCTTTGACCCAATGATTCTTTAAGATTGATATTTAGTTAGTTAAAAAATCTTTCTTCCTAGTTCTCTTATTGAATATTATTTTATTACATTGTGGTCAATGAAGAATATGTTTCATATTTATGCTTTTTATATTAGTTTATAAAGATTTTATTATGCCAATACATGAACAATTATTTTAAAGATGTCATGCATAGCTATATAAACTCCTTTCTGTTCCCATTTAGTAGTCAAGAGTTAGCTGTCATCTATGACTATTCTTATTTTGTATTCAGGTCTCTAACTGCTTTCTTGATTATCTTTCCTTTAGATTTGCCTGCCTGAAATATCTAAACTGATGCCCCTATTGTCTATACCTCTCTGCAATTTGATTACTTTTACTTAAGTAGTCAGATGCTGTATTGTTCCATAAATTACTGAAATTCATTCACTGTCTCTAATGGCTTTAAGAATAATGGAATTTTCTTACTTGTCTTTTTTTTTTAAATAATAATTCTTTTTTAAATGTAGCCTTGATAATAATGTAGCCTTGCTATCTCTACCTTTTATGTAGTCTTGCAATGTTTACCTTTTTTTCTCAGTTATCTTAAAGCAAAATAGATTCTAACCCAACCTTTAATTTAAGTTCTATGTCAGTCTTTATATCTGAAGTGTATTTCTTATAAATCAGTGGTTCTCAACCTTCCTAATGCTACAACCCTTTAATATTGGTATGTGAGCGTTATCCGCATGTGGGCAGACCCACCTGGAGACTGATAGAGGAGCACTGTCTTGGTTCCTAAGAACACTGGAAATATGTGTTTTCCAATGGTCTTAGGTGACCCCTGTGACCCCTGTGAAAGGGGTTGCAACTCACAGGCTGAGAATCATTCTTATAAACAATATTTTGTGAGATTCTGTTTTCTAATCCATTATTCTATGCTCTTCCATTTTATGGGTGTATTCATCACATTTACATTACTGCTGTGATTGTTAATTGAGCATTTCTTCTTAACCTGAGTTCCTATAATTCTTCCAATTTTCTCACCTCCTCCATTTACAATGAAGAAGTTAATGAGAAAGGAGTTTGAATAACACTTAGAATCTATAAATTGCTCCATCTGATTGTACTTCTTTACCTACTTTTCTTCCCCTTTCCCTACGCCTAGTCACAGGGTATCATATATTCTTTACTTTCAATATTCTCTTCATACTGCTGTTCCCCACCATTGGGAGCTCTAACAAGATATTTGAGAAAATTCACATCATAGAGGGGCAAGGAAGAACTTGCACTTCATCACTCTCCTGATGTTAGAAGTTCGTCTTTGCTTATAAATACTCCCTCATCTATATTGGCTTCTTTAATCCCCTCTTCCTCCTTGTACGCTTTTATTTTTCTGTTTAATTAAATGTATTTTTTCACCACTTTTCAAGTGTATTTATGTAATATTTGTGAGTATATTCTATCTTTCTTCATCTAATTGAGATGAAAATGAAATTCACAATATTCATATTCCCACACACCTATTTCATTCCATCTTTGTAAACTTTTCCTCATTCATTTCAATTAATAATTTTTTGATCTTCCTCTTTTATTTCCTCCCTATTATGGTCCCTTTTTCATATTTCTTCTCTAAGACCATCAGAACAAAACCACCTTCTGTCCTTCTGCCTGTTTGATTTAACTCTCTCCATGACCCTTGAAGACATTGAGTTTCTAAGAGGACTTTCCCTTCTTTTCCCTCTATAAACAGGCAAACAATTCCTGCTTACACAATTCCTTCCAACTGATAAATTATGTGCACCTTTCTATGTATCTCTTGACCCTGCATTTCCATTTCAAAGTGTATATTAAGTTCTGTTTTTGCTTTAAAATCCTCCATTTCATGAGAGATTCAGTTTTTACCCTAAAGGATTACATCTCTTCTACTTGACTGGTTATTATTAAATGTAAAACTTTGTCATTTTCTTTTTTTGTAATATCATATTATAATTCCTTCTCTTACATTTAGTTTTCCCTTTCAAATCTTGTGTGATCTTTACCGTGGTTCCTTGGTTCTAAATATGGCTGGTCTTCATTATGATTTCTTTAAATATAGTAGCCAAATATTTTTAAAACTATAGCTCATTGTTTCATGGAGTCATTTGTTTGTGTCTGGCCCATTTAAATTTTTGTGCAATTCAATTTCAGGATAAAGGTTTATCACTCTCTGTTCTAAGTTATTAGTTTTCCATTTCATTTTGTTTTTATTACTAATTAATCCATTCTTTATCTCTTCTTTTATTTCTTATGGTCAGGACATCCTTTTTTTTCTGAGGATGTATTTGGATTCCTTATTTAGCTACTCATTTCTTCTGTGTTTATCTCTTGGAAATTTTTCAGTCTACAATATTTTGTTGTATTTGGCATTTTCTTCAGTTTACTTATTTTCCAAAGTTAATTTCTAGATTAAAGGCCTATGCATGGTTCAATCTCTACTCTGAAAATTTTGGATGATATTGATAAGGTTCAAATAGAGTGGTCAATGAGAAGCCCATTATCTCAAGCACCACTTTATGAGATAATGAGATTCTAGTATGGTTGTCAATGAAATACTGAAAGTAACTTGGGGGTGGGGCAGCCCCTCAATCCTGGGCTGAACAACGGAATAATAATGACAATTGATAATGTCCCAAACTTCAACTACTGTCTCTGATTACCTCATCTCTCTTAGTGGGCATCTCCCTTAAGGATCAGTCTACCTTGATAGGCATCTCCCTTTAGTGAGAAGTGTTCCCCTTAAGCCTCCTCCTTTCCCTTGGAGGTCTGCTAAAGGGGTTCTCTAAAGGGGTTCCCCCCTTAAACTGGGATCTCTCTTAAACTATGTCTTCTTTAAGGAGGAGATTGTGTGATGTGTTGTTATCTGCAGTAAACACCTTTGCTTGATTTGGAGACAGTCTGAGTGAATTCTTTTGAAATGACCCCAACAATTTGGGTGCCCCTTAACCTCAACAGCATGCACAAGCCATTCCTGCTCTCAAATGATGAAGTTAAGACTGGGCCACACCTTCTGTAGGAATTGTCTAGCCTTGTGGGTGACACTTTGGGCCGGGGCTGACTGGATGACAATCTGGCCCTTTCTTCTGCAGTATTCTGGCATTTTTTTTATACAATCTTGAACTGGATAGAGGAACCTTTTATTTCTTCTTTATGGTTTTCTAAATAATTATCCTTTCTGCTGCATTTTTTTTGTTTTTGAGCATTGTGAGTTGTGATTATAGAGAGCCTGGACTCCTCTATGGAGTAGCTAGGTGGCACAGCGGGTACAGCACAGGATCCCGGAGTTAGAAAGACCAGAATTAAAACGACTTCAGACATTTTCTAGTTGTGTAGCCCTGGGCAGGTCACTTAACCCTGTTTTCCTCTGTTTCCTCATTTGTAAAATGAGTAGGAGAAGGAAAGAGCAAACCACTTTAGTATCTTTGCTAAGAAAACCCCAAATGGGGGCATGAAGAGTCAAACAGGACTGAAATGACTGAACAACAACAGACTCATCCACATGCTAACATAACTGGCTCTCCTCTTATCCATCCCCTCACTCTACTAGCTCTTATCCATCCCCTCACTCTATTAGCTATACTCGAGCCATCACCTCCTTTTTGTGTGTGCTTTTTTTTTTTTTGAGGAGGGAAGACAGGGCAATTGGGGTTAAGTGACTTGCCCAGGTCATACGGCTAGTAAGTGTTAAGTGTCTGAGGTCAGATTTGACCTCAGGTCCTCCTGACTCCAGGGCCAGTGCTCTATTCACTGTGCCACCTAGCCGCCCCACCCCCCCCCCCCCCCAGCTACCACCTTCTTTTTTTTATCTTTACAATGTAAAATCCTCAAAATCAGACTTTCTTGCTTGCTTATATCTATAATGACAGTATTTAGCACAGGGGCTATCTTGGACCAATTGCCTAATAAATTCTCTCTCTACTGATACACTTTATCAGAATGCCAGCTACCCATTAGATTAGCCTGGCATTTTCAATTGGAGTGAGTTGTGCAGTACTCACTGTTGGTCTTAACACCTTTTCCTTCTCTTCTTTATTCTCTTTCTTGAGCCCTCATCACATAATAATATCTCTCAGTTATTTAATATTAATACCTGGAGGAAAGCAACCTAAGGTGTGGTCTCTTTAAAGTTAATAGCTTTCCTCCCTCTTTTTGCATTATTCTCTCTCTCTCTCTCTCTCTCATTCTCTCTCTGTCTCTCTCTCTCTTTCTCGCTCTTTTTTTTGTTCTCTCTCCCCACCCCCTGACCTCATTTGCCACATATTCTTACCAGTAAACTTAGAATACTAACTGACCCTTGAGCATAATCTTCCTTTAAGAAGTGGAAGTAGATAGACCACTGGACCTGGGGTCAGGAAGAACTGAATTCAAACCCTGTTGTTAACTGTATGACCCTGGGCAAATCACTTAACCTCGATCTGCCTACCTTTCTTCATATGTGAAGTGGAAATAATAACAGCATTGATCACCCAGGACTGTTGTAAGGATAAAATGTAAATGCTAGCAACTATTATTGCTGCAATTGTTGTTGTTGTTAATCTCCCTGATGCTTGGCTTATTCTTCCACTGATTAGACTATTAAATTTCAATATCAAATAAGATAATAATTGCTTAGTGCAATGTCTAGCCCACAAAAGTACATTATTATTATTATCATTGTTGTTGCTGTTATTGTCATTACCTAATGCTTGGACTATTCTACCACATATTAGATTGCTGAATTTCTATTTGCCGTTTAAAACTAAACTCCTGGTCAGCTCCTTCATGAAGCTGTTTATGTCTTTACTCTTGAATGAGAGAGACAGAGAGAGAGGGAGGGAGAGATAGAGAGACAAAAACATAGAGAGCCAAAGATGAAGACAGAGTCAGAGAGAGTAAAAAGGGAGAGAGAAAAAACACAGAGAAGACACTGTTTTGTCTGTTTTTATTTTGTGTCCTATTTACCTACTAGAAAATAAGTTTCAATTAAGAAAAAAATTAGCCAGTTTGGAATACTTATTCCTGGTAATCTTAAACAAATGTACTTCTGAATATGTAAAGGAAAAAATATCCTTTTTCCCCTCTCTCTCCAAAGACACAAATATTGTTCAAGTCTCCCTTTAGGCTAGAAAGAGACTTGAGTGGTTTATTTTGCAACAAAATAAGGGAAAGTCTATATTTAAGTCTCAAAGCCTCAGTTTCCTCATCTGTTAACAAAGCGATTGCAATCATATTTTATATTCTACTCTGAATTTTTGGATTTTTTTTTCCTTGCTAGATAGCCCGTGTTTCCAACACTACCATTTGTCTATTCTGTTTCTAAGCTTATTTGTTCATTATATTTCAGGTAGTTAGACACTTCAACATTCTGACTATTTGGGTTTGTATTGTGTGTGTGTGTGTGTGTGTGTGTGAGAGAGAGAGAGAGAGAGACAGACAGACAGACAGACAGAGAGAGAGAGAGAGAGAGAGTGAGAGAGAGAGAGAGAGTGGTTCAGGGTGGGTCCAGATTTTCATTTCTCATGGTAGAGAGTATTATAGCTCTGAACTAATTTACGATTAACTGTTCCCTCCTACAGGGAATTCATTATTTTTGCTATTTCTATGTTTAAAACTAGGACACCTACTGCCCCCTCACACTTGTGATGACAGCTGTTACAAGTAGATTAATGGGAATTATCAGGCAGAGCTGCCAAAGGGATCAGAGAGTTATGTCATGTATGGTGGAAACGGGTAAACTGAGAATTAATTCAACAGTTTATACACCAAGGCAGTCTATCAGAAATCAGACAGGTTTGAGGATGAGAAGTTGAAAGTCTGGATGATGCTTCACCACAGCTTGCCCTGCTTTCTGCTGACATAAGTAATGCTCCAATAGTAGCCTTTCTGACCCAACCAGAGAGGGAGAGAGAGACTGAGAGAGGACCTGTGCTCTCATGAATAGACTTGACTTCTGTGCTACCCTCTTCTCATTCCCTTCCTGTTAGCAAGGGAGAAAAAAAAGAAAGGCAAGGTCTCTAGGTGGTTGGCTTGGTCACTTTACTACCATTTACATCTTGGTTCCTCTGACTTCATCAAAACTGGGAGATGGCTAACTGCTTTTGTGAAACAAATGGTTAGCTCCATTATCAGGTGCAGTAATAAGGCATAGCCTGCACAATCTATACAGTAGTGCCCTATTCTCTGTTTCACACCTTGAAAATAACTTTTTGCTGGAGCCGCCTAATCAATCAACAAACATTGATGCAGTACTTCCTATGTGCCAGGGGCTTGGGATCATAAAAGGCAAAAATGAAACAATCCTTGCCCTTAGACAGCTTACTTTTTGGAGGTGGGAGGAGAAAGATTTGATACCCATGGTGTCCCAAAAATCTTTTAGGACACCCTGTATATTGGTCTGTATAAATCCCAGTGTTTCTTAAACTGTGGGTAGTGATCCCATGTGGAATCACAAAAAATTGGCCATAGCATAAAGTTTTTGAAAGCACAATGACCAAAAATTAATCAAAAATCAATCATGTAATGAAACTGAAGTGTTTCTGGCAGCACTTGCCCATGTTGGATAGCACAACTTCCCTGCAGCCTTGGTTCTGAGCACAAAGCATGCACACTTTGCACTGTTCATGCCCTCATGCCACAGAGTACCAAAGAATGCTGTCGAAGTACAAAAAGAAGTTGCAAGTAGGAAAGATTTAAGAAACCCTGGAAAAACTAAATGGAAAATAGGCATTTTTGGAGTGAGAAAATACAAGTAGCAGGGCTATTGGAAAAGGCCTCATGTTAAAATGGGTCTCTTGGGCTGAATCTTGAAAGTTTGAATTAGGAACTTTGTCATTAGACTCGTTAGGGCATTAAAAAAGTCATATGTCTGAATCTAAATGACAGAGAAAATGCTTTTATATCACCTTTGCATTCTGACAGCAAGCTTTCATGCCATTAAAAGAGGAATGAGGAGGGTGCGAAGAAGGAAGGGGCAAGGTCATTACTTTAACAGAACAATTTTAGTTTTTCTTCTGTTTCTGGAGTGAATGTTGTTTAATTTGTTTATGAAAAGGTAGTTTTACATAAATACTTACCCTAAAGCCTTGCCAAACAAATGTCTCACTAGCTTGGATAGTCTTCCTAGCTTTATGTCAAGGTTACTGATTTAAAAATCAAACAAACAAACAAACAAAAAACCCAATTGTATTCAAAAGTACAATGGGGACATTTACAACACCAGTTGGAATGATGCTGGGTACAAAGAAGGCAAAAATAAAGCCACTTGATCATTTTCCTACCCATTTTAATGCCTTCATTTGGTGGCAAATGCATCTCTAAATGAATGATTATGTGGTAACTCAAGTGTCTGCACTAAAGAGGTGAAAAGGAAACCCACAAATAAAATGTATGTGCCCAAAGGAGATTTATTAAAGGGTGCTTCCTTTTCTTTTATAGCTGGCTGCCAACAGGAGTGAGATGATGTTGGCCTCTGAATCTGCATCAACATTGGGTCAGAGTGTCAGCTTCCTAGTTAGATGTAATTTGGCAGCTCCAAAGAAACATTGCCAGCTTTTCCTTTTTATGGAGGAAAAGTTCCATTTCTGTTATTTATTAGAAATGGTCCCTCCTTTTCAGGGAATTCAGATAGTGATTGGTAGGGAGCAAGGTGTTATCTGCTATCTCTGTTTCCATAGCTACTCTATGGGATCTTTAAGCCCAGTCATTGGTGGAAGGAGATGAGGAACTTGGCTAACAAGAAGGATATGGAGAGTTTTATCTGTGATGCCAGGTGTTAGAGTCCACATGAGCCAAAATGGGCGTTTTATCTATGAGGTAATTATAAAAAAGGGGAGACATTTTTAGGCTCTTTTTAGGAGCTAAGGCAAAGACAATCTAGGTTACATACAAATTATCTTATAAATCAGTGGACAAGAATCTATCAAGCAATTACTATATCCTAGGCATTGTGCAAAGTAATAGAGATATAAATAGTGTTAAAACACATATATGAGCCAAGATGGCAGAGAAAATGTAGCAACTCGCCCAAGCTCTCCCCCAAACCCCCATTAACACCTTTAAATAATGCCATAAAATAATTCCTGGAGCAACAGAATGCACAAAAGGCCAGAGTGGAAAAAAATTTTTCAGCTAAAGACAACTTAGATGGTTGGCAGGAAGCATCTGTCACAATGGGATGAGAGTGGAAAATAGTTCAGCACAGTCTGCGCCCAGCACAGACCAGCCCCAGAAAACCAGGAACGGGCCTTCTGAACCATTGAATCTGCAGCGACAACAGCTGCTTCCAGAACTCTCAGCCTACAGACTGTAAGGGGGTTGAGCAACTGATCAGAAGGAGATGACAGGGATCTCTTTCCTGGCACTGGGGGCAGGACTTTATTGCTTTGTCCATATTCAGATCTGTGTCACAGTTCTGAGTGGCAGTCTCAGGGTAAGGAGGAATGCTAGCATATTAGAACTTGTGGGCCACAGTGGAGCAAGGACCCATGTCACAGTTTGAAAGGTATCTTTGAAATGTATCTTTGAAAATAGCTGAACAAAATCTTGAAGCTTGGAACAGTGCACACTCCACCCTGGAAGCAAAGCACACTTTAACAGGGAGTTAAAAGTCAAGAAATAGACTGGAAAAAGATGAACAAACAACAGAAAAAAATCTGACCATAGAAAGTTACTATGATGACAAGGAAGATCAAAACACACACTCAGATGAAATCAAAGCTCCTACATCCAAAGCCTCCAAGAAAAATATAAAATGGTCTCAGGACATGGAAGGGCTCAAAAAGGATTTTGAAAATCAATTAAGAGAAAGGGAAAGGAAAGAAAAAGGGAAAACTGGGAAGAGAAACAAGAGTGAAACAAGAATATCATGAAAACTGAGTCAATAGCTTGATAAAGGAGAGACAAAAAACACTGATGAAAATAACACCTTAAAGAAACAGACGAGGCCAAATGGTAAAAGGTGTACAAAAAAAACCAGTGAGGAGAATAATATATTAAAAAGCAGAATAGGACAAATGGAAAAAAAAAAGAGGCACAAAAATTCACTGAAAAAAAAAAAACTCTTTAAAAAGTAGAATTAGCCAAATAGAAAAAGAGCTACAAAACCTCACTGAGGAAAAAAATTCCTTAAAAATTAGAATGGAACAAATAAAGTTAATGACTTTATGATAAATTTAAAAAAAGTAACAAAACCAAAAGAATGAAAAAAATAGAAGACAATGTCAAATATCTCATTGGAAAAATAAATGACCCAGAAAATAAATCCAGAGGAGAGAAATCGAAGATTATTTATACTACCTGAAAGTCATGATAAAAAAAAAAAGAAAACAGCCTAGACATTATTTTTCAAGAAATAATCAAGGAAAACTATCCTGATATTCTAGAACCAGAGGGAAATATAGAAATAGAGAGACTACACTAATCATGTTCTAAAAAAGATTCTACCCCGCTCCAAAAATCATCTCCCAGGAATGTTATATCCAAATTCCCAGAGCTCCCAGGTCAAGGAGAAAAATATTACAAGCAGTCAAAAAGAAACAATTCAAGTACTGTGGAGCTACAGTCAGGATAACACAAGATTTAGCAGCTCCTACATTAAAGAATCAGAGGGCTTGGAATGTGATACTGCAGATGGCAAAGGAACTAGGATTACAACTAAGTATCACTTACCCAGCAAATCTGAGTGTAATCCTTCAGGGGGAAAAGTAGATATTCAACACAATAGAAGACTTTCACGCATTCTTAATGAAAAGACCAGAGCTGAATAGAAAATTTGACTTTCAAATACAAAACTCAAGAGAAGCATAAAAAGGTAAACAGAAAAGTGAAATTATAAGGGACTTAATAAGGTTAAACTCTTTACATTCTTAGATGGGAAGATGATACTTGGAGCTCATAAGAACTTTCTTATTATTAGGGCAGTTAGAAAGGACATATAGACAGAGGGCACAGGTGTGATTTGAATATGAAGGGATCATATCTAAAAAAATTAACCTAAAAGGTAAGAAAAGAATGTCATGGGAGAAAAGGAAAGGTAGAGTGGGGCAAATTATCTCACATGAAAGAGGGAAAGAAAAGCTTTTACACTGGAAGGGCTAATGATGGAGGTAAGAGGGAGTGAATGAACCTTACTCTCAGCAGAATTGGCTTAAAGAGAGAATAACATGCACACGCAATTGGGTTTAGAAATCTGTATTACCCTACAGGAAAGTAGGAAGGGAAGGGGATAAGAGGGGAGGCAGTGATAGAAGGGAGAACAAATTTGGGAAGGCAGTAGCCAGAAGCAAAACACTTTTGAGGAGGCACAGGCTGAAAGGAGAGAGAGAATAGAATTAACAGAATAAATAAATAGTAGGAAATACAGTTAGAAATTTAACTATGATAAAAATTTAGAAGCAAGTTTCTTTGATAAAAGCCTAATTTCTCAAACCCCATATAGAGAACTGAGTCAAATTTATAAAAAAAAAACCCATCATTCTCTAATTCATAAACGATAAAAATATGAAGTTTTTAGATGAAATAATTGTTATCTATATCTATATGAAAATAATTCTCTAAATCACTATTGATTGGAGAAATGCAAATGCAAATGATTCTGAGGTACTATCTCATACCTAATAGATTGGCTAATAGGACAGAAAAGGAAAATGACAAATGTTGGAGGGGATGTGGGGAAAAAAAAACGAGACACTAATACATTGTTGCTGGAGTTGTGACCTGATTCAACCATTCTGCAAATCAATTTGGAACTATGCCCAAAGGGCTATAAAACCATGCATACCTTTTGACCTAACAGTATCACTACTAGGTCTGTATCCAAAAAGAGATAAAGCAAAAAAGGAAAAGCACCTATATATGACCAAAAAAAAAATTATAGCTGCTCTTCTGGTGGCAAAGAATGAAAAATAAGAGGTTGCCCATCAATTGGGGAATGGCTGAACAAATTGTTATATGTGATTGTGATGGAATATTATTTCACTATAAGAAATGATGAGTAAGTTGCTCTCAGCAAAACCTGGAAAGATTTACAAAGGCTGATGCAAAGTGACATGTACTGTGCACAAAGCAACAGCAAAATTGTAAGATGATCAGCTGTGAATGACTTAGCTATTCTCAGTAATACAATGCTCCAAGACATCTCTGAAGGACTTATGATGAAAAATGTCATCCATCCCCAGGGAAAGAACTGGTGGTATCTGAATACAGATTGAAGCATCCTTTTTTTTTTTTACTTTTTTCATTTTTTTTGAGGTTTTTTTTTCTATTTTTTTTTTACAACATGACTAACATGGAAATATGTTTATTATAGATTATAGATTATACACCCATATTATCTATATCTAATTGCTTGCCTTCTCAAAGAGGGAGTGGGGAGGGAGGAAAGGAGAGAATATGGAATTAAAAGTTTTAAAAACAAATGCTAAAAATGGTTTTTATGTATAACAGGGTCAGGGCAGAGGATAAATACTAAACAAACAGGAAATAAAATCATGCAGCCAATCCTCCTCTTCCCCCAGCACCTACAGAGAGTCACTACTGTTATGGGAATCTGAAGATCTTCCCTGCCCCTAGGCCCTTTGCTAAAGTGGCTACGTGACTCTGAGGACCCTTGGATATTTGAAAGTATACTCTGTTCCCTAATAGGCTGAATGTGGTCACGTGGAGCCT
>JAQQSU010012006.1:0-12027 GCA_028627135.1 Pseudochirops cupreus
AAAGAATCTGGAATTCAAAGTTATAAAATCAAATGTTTTTTTTAATTATCATAATTATTATTATTGTTTATATGCAACTGAGAAATAAGATATATAGGCACTGGGATAGGGAGATCCATCTTGCCCTATAGGAAAGTCAAATGGGAAATGGGGGAGGATATAGGAGAGGGCAGATTGGGGGAGGAGGTATACAATGAGATCACTGTTTTGGGTTGGTGGGTAGGGGAAAGATGGGGAGAAAATGTGTGACTTAAAATCTTGTGGAAATGAATGATGTAAACTAAAAATAAACAAAAATTTAATTAAAAAGTGGAAAATCTTAACTTTATCACTTACTATCAATATTATCCGGGAAAAGTTATCATCACTTTACTCAGTTGTAAAATAAGCATAATAATACTTGCAATTGTCTACTTTACCTGACGTATGTTGAATATCTAATGGAATTGACACTTGAATACCCATAAACTTTAAAGAGCTATGCAAATGATAAATTATCTATAGTACCATGGACTGTCCTGAGTTGGGGTAGGGTTGTTCCTGGAAACATGTGCGGATACGCCTTGCCTGGGTATGGAAACATGGCATGAGCCTCTTTTTGACCACACGTGACTGAGAGACTGCTATTGTGCAATAATAAAAAGTTTTCTAATTAGCCAGAAAAACTGTTGACTCAGAGGCTGCTGAGCTAGAATGAAGTGAGTATAAAAAAGGGGCAACCTACCCTTTCCTTGCTCTTTCATTTCTTTATGGCTTTCAATGAGGTGGAATTACTTTGAGTTGTTGCCAAGAGAAAAGAGAAGAGGATAGCAGTCCTGTCTCCCAGCTGTCCAGGTGCAATAAGCATAAGGCTATCTTTTTTTCTTATATTTGTTCTTAGTGGTATCTGGGGAGTTTGGCAGATCTAGCGGTCCTATTTGTAATCAGAGCTGAACAGCAGCAGTAGCACTAGAGGTCACTGGAGTAGAATAACTAAAATTAGTGGAAGCAATTGTAGCAGGAGCAGATAGACCCACCAAGGACAAAGGGACAGGGAAAAATAGTGACCTGAAGAAAGACTGCTTCTGGGGTCACAAGCCCTTTTGGACTCTAAAAAGTCATAGATTGAACAGAGAGCTACCACCAAGGGAACTCCAGGAGAATTCCATGAAAAAATAAAGGGACTTGTGGCCCAAAAGTTGGAGAGTGCCCCTTTGAACCTGTGTTTTCTACGTGTGTGGCTCACTACTCTCTCCAAAAATTCTGTGTATAGTTGTGGAAAAGTACACTCCAAGTGTGGGTGGGTAGAGGTTGTGGTTTGTTTGTTTGTTTTACCAACTGTTTTTGCTATGACTTCTCAGTAAATACCTTGTCTTAAAAAATAAATTAAGCCTTGTTGGCTAACCATTCATGAGGAGCACACTAGTGAAGAATAATCAGTGACAGTAGAAGAAACTCAACTCCTCAGGACTACTCCAGAATCCTGAATAAGTAATAGTTTTCAGTCTTCCAGAGACCTCGACCCATGAGAACACTTTGGGGAGTGACCCCAGAGGGAGAGCTATAAATTATTCATAATCATTGTTAGTCTACTGAAGAAATCTTGTCTTGGGAACCATTATCCTGAGAGAATCCTGAAGAGAGATTCGTAAGTTTGTTTCACTTTTGTTCATATTTGGAAAGTTGTACTTTGTGGAAGAGAGTAACCAATTTCATTAAATGTTAGAGCTGGAAGGGGTGTTAAAGATCATCTACTCCCAAAATACTCCCAAAATCAACCCCCAAAATAAAGAAATTGAGGCCTGAAAAGGTCCAATAACTTGCCCCTAGTCCCATAGCAAAGGTAGGCCTAGACTCTAGGCTCTCCATTACCTATCCAATCCACTTTCTACTAGAATGTGCTAACTAGTCACTATATTGACAAAAAAAAGTGTCTACATATCAAGTCAACGAATAAGGTTCAAGAAACCATGTCTAACAAGACATTAGGGATACAAAGGGGAAGTAATCCCTACTCTTAAAGAGCTTGGATGTCAGGGATACAGGAGGAGGCCTGTTTGGCCTTTATACTTCTATAATCAAGGAGACTACAGATCTGACTAAAACACTGAGAATAAAGCGTATCCCTCATGAAGCCATTTCTTTACACATTGTGCTGAAAGGGACACAGAGAGCCAAGAAGAGCCAAATAGGGCATTCTGCAGGCACGGCCAGTTAAATGGTAAAGTACAATATGTTTTAAGGGACAAGCCCAAGGGCTGGAAATGACTCTTTGATCTTTAAAAGGCTCATAAACAAGGGCAGTCCGCTTGCAGCCCTGTATTTACGTGTCCAAATGTCAGTAGGTAATCCAAATGGAGTTTCAAGGCTGTAGGAGTTTGCAGTTTAGCCAGAAAGAAGCAGAGGAGGCCAATTGCATCAAACTTTTTACAGCTTGAGACAAGCTTTGCTAATTGTTAACCAAAGAACTAAAACACTGGCAAGTGCTTATTTTTAAATGTGATTTAAAATAATTATAAAAACCCATGCAAGGCATTCACAAAAGAAGGATGGAAAAGGGGGAGGGGGTAGAAGAGAAAAATATGATGTAAAGTACCTGCCTTATAGACTTAATACCCATCACTCCCCTTGCTGCCTTCCTCATTCCAATCAAACTAACCTGTTTGCTGTTATGTGCAGGACTATCTTTTCTTCCCATACTTTAACATAGACTGTGTCCTATGCCTAGAATGCTTTTCTACCTTCTTTAAAATTTGACTCAGTCACCAACTCCTTCACCCAAATAACCTGGCACTTCCTTTGCTTCTGTATGTTTTTGCATCCTTTTTAGTGGTGTAGTCATAGATGAGAGGTGGCATGCTTTAAGGGGTAGAGAGTAGACCACCAAACCAGGAAGATCTGGATTCAAGTCCTATCTCTGTAAAACATACAGGCTCTGTGGTTCCAAGTAAGTCACCTAATCTCTCAAGTGTTCTAGGCAACTATAAATTGCGTGGAAATTGCTAACCTGTCCCATCCAAAAGTTCCCTATACAGGTTGTTTTCCCAGATATGTTGAAAACTCTTTGAGTGGAGGGATGTTTTCATTTTTGGCTCTCTATCTTTCTTTTTTCTTCTTTTTTTTTTTTAAATTTTAAGCCTAAATACTAGAACTTAAATACACAATAAGAAAAGAAAAAGAAACTTAAATACAAAATAAGAAAAGAAATAAAAGCATTGCCATGCGTACATCAGAATGTAAGAGAAGATTTAAAATATACAACAGTAAATTTCCTTTTCAAGAAAGCCTATATAGTAAATACTACATATTGTGTTTGGAGCTGTCCATCTTTTCTTTGCTTCCTTATGTTTTCTTTTCTTCTCTGCTGTGCACTTTTTAATTTGTTCATCTCCTTGTCTCCTTCCCCACTCCCTCGAAAAGGCTACAATTAAGTGTGCATACATACATGCATACACACATACATATATATGTACATACATATGTACACATACATATACAAACATACATGTATACATGGATGTCTATACATGTGCTTATATGCACATGCATGTACTTACATACCTATAATCATACTCATATACAGACATACACATTTATAGCATCTATATCTTCCTATCTTTAGTAACTGACAGTGTTTGCATATAGTAGCCTCTTAATAAATGCTGATTGATTGATTTTTGAATTTTGGGGTGGTTACTACCTTTTTGAAAAATAAAGTTCTAGATAAGCACTTCTCTTCTAACTTTCATCTTGGTTTTCTCTTGTAATGAAAACATAAACCACATAGAGAAATGGCCTCTTCAATTTTTTTAAACCAGCATTTATTAAGGGCCTTCAAGGTAAAATACTAGGCCTGGAGATTTAAAGGTAAAAATGAAAACAAAACAGGCAAAAAAAAATAGTCCTGTTATAATCTAGTCCTGGCTCAGGTTAGTCTGGTCCTTCAAGTTTCAAAATGGCCTGGAATGGTATAGTTATAGACTATCTAATAGTTAATGAAAGGAGGTTTACTTAGCCAGAGAATGGAAAGGATACTCAGCAAGGATACAGTATTGATTCATTTGACTTCAGTTTTTCTGTCTCTATGTTGACTGTGCTGGAGCAATGGTTATACCTAGGAGAAACCAATTCCTCCTCGTATACTAGTTTTTTAATATAGGCCTCCAGTTATCTACTTGTTGTTCAGTCATTTTCAGTTGTGTCCAACTATTTGTGACCTCATTTGGGATTTTCTTGGCAAAGATAACTGGAGTAGTTTGCCATTTTCTTTTCTACTTCATTTTACAGATGATGAAACTGAGGCAAACAGGGCTAAGTGACTTGCCCAGGGTGACACAGCTAATAAGTATCTGAGGCTAGATTTTATCTCAGGAAGATGAGTCTTCCTGACTCCAAGCCCAGCCCTCTATCCACTCTGCCACCTAGCTGCCTCAGCTATCTACATCAAAGTCCTAAGCCTTGGTCTCCTGAGCCAATAAGGTCTCAAGAATGCCTTCAACACATTTTGAGTTCATAAATTTCAATAACTGGGTCAAAAACAGGGAGAGACAAGTGCCCTAGACCAAGTGGGCTAAATGAGTGATATTTTTTTTTCTTTTGCTTTTTGGAGGGCAATTGGGGTTAAGGGACTTGCCCAAAGTCACACGGTAGTAAGTATGTCAAATGTCTGAGGCTGGATTTGAACTCAGGTCCTCCTGACTCCAGGGCCGGTGCTTTATTCACTGCACCACCTAGCTGCCCCTGATATTTCTTTTAAGTTGGATTAAAAAAATTAGTCTCACCTCCATAGTAGATATTGTTGCTACCACACTTGCTATGTAAGGGTTTACCTTTACCCTACACAATTTATTTTATGATATCTATGATTTTTTTCTTGCTGATCAGAAAATAAATAATAATTAATTAATCATTTTTAAGGGCTTGAAAATAATAAAGATTCAAAGAAGTTCAACAGATAAGTGATAAAGGGATGCCAATAAGCAAAAGAAAATTACGAGCTAACAGTAGCCAAATGGATTAATGTTCCAAATAACTGATGTAGCAACCCCTCCGGGTTCACTCCCTCCATTCAGATTCCAACTGGTAGATTGGACAGTCAGAATGACAGCTGCTGTGTTGGATTCTCTAACCATTTGGGTCCCTATTCTCAATACTGTAACTCACAAACCCCAAATGGTGTGCTTCCATTAGTAATCAGCCAGTAAACTCAATTAACTCTTCAAAAAGATAATTACTCAAAAGGTATGGCAAAAACAATAGTTAAAAAGCATCCTCCAAAACACAAGGCACACTGTCCAACAAATACAGCATCTGGGGTGGAGAAAGTGAATTCAAAAATACCATGTTAATGAGGCCCATGTGTAGCAAATATTTGTAATCAAGGCAACTAACTCACAAATCAAGGCAGCTCACACATTATTGCAGGTCTCAGTGTCTTTTATATCTCCAGAAAATACTCACAAAATTCACTTCTGCATGGGGATTGGATGGGTCTTTTGATTGCCAGTCTTAGTCGGTTCCCCCAAAGTACAGTTTTCAGCCCAGACACTTACCTTAGTTGGGTTTTCTTCTCTCAGCACATATTGTATTCTGACAAACAAGTTGATATTGGACCCCTTTGAGGCACAGGTGCAGTGTCCACCACCTCTTTCATCTGGAGTGTTACTGTGTTGACTCTCCCATTAGATTGTGAGCTCCTTGAGAATGAGGATCACCTTTTGCCTTTCTTTGTAGTTTTAGCACTTAGAACAGTTTCTGGCACATAGTAGGTACTTATAAATTTTTGTAGACTTGTCTTGACTTATCATTCTCACTACAAATTAAAACAGAGAATAGGAATCTATTAAGTACCTAGTATGTGTCAGACACTATACAAAATATTGGGGATCCCGAAAAATGACATACAGACCCTCCTCTTGAGGAGTTCCCAGTCTAATGAGACAGACAAATGTACAAATGAGATTATATACAAGATAAATTGGAGATAACCAGAAGAGGGATGAGACTACCAATAAGAGGGATTAGGAAATGCTTCTTACAGAAGGTGGAACTAACTGAGATTTGGAGAAAGTCAAGGAATCTGGGAAACAAAGATGAGGAGGGAGAAAGTTCCAAGTATGGGAGACAGCAAATAAATACGCCCAGAGTCTAGTGCAGAGAGTAGTAAGGAGGCTAGTGTTGCTAGTTCACAAAATACATGGCTACCTTGTGAATGGGGATAATAAGGTATGAGAAGATTGGAAATAGAGGAAGAGGCTAGGTTATAAACAGCTTCCCAAGTCAAAAAGAAGATTTTGTATTTGATCCTGGAGGCAAGAGGGAGCCACTGGAGTTGATTGAGAGTGTGTGTGTGGTGGGGAGTGGGGGGCAGGTGGCATAATTAGGAAGCTGAATTTGAGAGCCAAGTGGAGTGTGATTTGAGACAGGGAGATAAACCAACCAATGTAATACCTCAGGCCTGAGGTGATGAAGGCCTGCACCATAGTGATAGTAGTGTCAGAAAAGAGAAAGGAGAATATATAAGAAATATCACTAAAGTAGAAATTACAGGACTTGGCAACTAATTTGATATGAGGAATGAAAGAGAGTGAGGGTTGAGGATGACAACTAGGTTGTAAACCTGGGTGACTAGGAGGATGGTGGTACTATTGACATTAATAGGGAAGTTAGGAAGATGCAAAGGTCTCAAGAGGAAGAAAAATGAGTTCAAGTCTGGACAGGATGAGTTTAAGTTACACATGGGACATCCAGTTTGAGATGTCCAATAAGGCCTTGTAAATACAAGATGGGAGGTCAGGAGGGAGGTTAGGGTGGGATAAATAGATCTGAGAATCGTCTGTATGAAATGATAATTGAATCCACTGAAGTTAATAAAATCACCAAGTGCAATCCCCAAGAAAGAAGGCCTAGGACAGAGCCTTGGGGTTAATGGAGATGATCTGGATAAAGATCCAGAAAAAGAGAGTGAGAATTGCTCAGATAGGTAGAAAGAGAAATGAAAGAACAGTGTAACAAAAACCTAGAGAGAAGAAAATATCAAGAAGAGGAGGGTGTTTGACAGTATCAAAGGCTACAGAGAGATCGAGAAGGATGAAGATTGAAAGAGATCATCAGATCTGGCAATTAAGAGATGACTGGTAGCTTTGGAAAGAGCAATATCATTTGAATGATGAAGTTAGAAGCTAGACTAAAGTTATAAAGAGAATGAAAGGAAAAGATGTGGATGCATCTATTCAAGAGTTTAGACGTAAAAGGGAGAAGAGATACAAAATGACAACAGAGATGAATGGATCAAAGTGAGGGCTTTTTGAAGATGAGGGTTTTTTGAGAGATGAGTGTGTTTTTAGGAGTAGGGAAGCAGCTGTTTGGCAGGGAGAGATTGAACGTAAGTGAGAGAATGGGCATAACGGGAGGCTCAAACAAAGAGGAAAAGGCCCATGAACAAGAATATTTAAAACAGATATTTTTGTATTGGCAAAGAACTAGAAACTAAGATCCTCATCGGATAAATAAATTATAGTTTATAAATTTAATGGAATACTATTGTACTGTAAGAAATGAGATGCAATTTCAGAGAAACCTGAGAAAACTTGAAGTGATACAGAGTAAAAAAGAAAACCAGCAGAAGAACTTACACTATAACATCAATTAACAAAAAAAAAAAAAGAACCACGAAAGACTTAACAACTCTGATTATATCAACTATGATTCCAAAGAACCAATGATAGAGCATGCTAACTCAAGACATAGAGGTAATGAACTAATACATTTTTGGACAAGAAAATATAGGAATTTATTTGCTTGACTATGTTTATCTGTTAAAAATGCTTTTTATTTCTTTTTTGTTCAGTTGGGGAAAGGTGGGAGGGAGAAAAAAGAATGCTTGATAATTGAAAAAATAAATAACAAGTGATAGTATGTAGACTGTGGGAAATGAAAGGGTAATGTTCTTGGCTGGCTCCCACCATCCCATTGTGACCTCATTAAGGAGTCAGCTCTAGATATTTGGGGATTTCCCAGAATATAATATATTGCATTCTCCTTAAATTTGCATTTGATATCTCAAAAGGCATGAAATTCCCATAATTCTTATTAAGAATTACAGATTTCCTGAGAAATATTTTCAGATCCTATCTGCTTAATGAAATCAACTCTTAAATACCTAACAATGACATAGAAAGTCCCAAACAGTATCTGAAATGAACATGAAGAAATCATTCTTTTTTGGTTTTCTGAAATATCATATTTATGGTAGCATATTCATTTTCCTAATTTTATTTTGCTTAAACTAAGGTTTTTTTTTTATCTGATATGCTTTCCCTGGACATATAGAGACTGACATAGAAAAGAAATTGTCTATACATTCTGAATGCCAAAGGCAAATCCTCCCTGTATAAAACATATACTATAAATAAATAAAATTAATTTAAATATGGATAATCAAGATTAAAACTAGATGACCTACCCAGACTATGCTTTCTCTAGCCTCCAAGCTTTAGTTTAAGCCATTTTCCATTCTTGAAATGCTTTTTCTGCGATCTTCTTTCTCCCCCACACCCACATCCTGTCTCTTTGAAAATCTGCTGTTGCTTAAAGATCAAGGAAAGTATGTCTTCTCTGATCTCCTTAATTAGGAATAATTCTTCCAAACTTCAGACTTTCCAAAGGACTTGGCCTATACATCTTTTAGATAATTATCAAGTATTATTTTATACTGGGGAATCTGGTCACTCAATCAATAGATAAGCATTTATTAATTAGGTGCCAGGCACTGTGCTAAGCACTGGGAATAAATAAGGGGGCAAAAGACAGGCCCTGCCTCAAGGAGCTTACAATCTAACATGAGACAACATAGAAATATGTACAAAGCAAGCTATATACAGGATAAATATGAAATAATTAACAAAGAGAAGGCACTAGCATTAAGAGGGGTTGAGGAAGTCTTCCAGTAAAAGATGGGACTTTAGTTAGGACTTTTAGGAAATCAGGGAGGTCAGTAGACTGAGTAGAGGAAGGAAAGAATTACAGGCATGGGGGACAGCCGGAGAAAGTGTCCCAGAATTAAGATGGGGTTTCTAATTCATGAAACAGCCAGGAGGAGGCCAGTGTCAACAGATCAAAGGGTACATGTCAGAGAATAAGGTATAAGAAGACTTGAAAGGTAGGAGAATACTAGGTTACAAAGGGCCTTGAATGCCAGAGCATTTTGTATTTGATCCTGGAGGCAATAGGAGCTATTGGAGTTTATTGAGTAAGGGAATGACATGATTGGACCTGAATTTTAGGAAAATCACTTAAGTTGTTGTGTGGAGGATGAGGGAGAGGCTTGAGGCAAGCTGACCTACAAAAAGACCATTAAAATAATCCAAGGGTGAGGTGAGAAGGGCCTGCACCCAAGTGGTGGCAATATTGGAAGAGGAAAGGGAGAGTGTATGAGAAATGTTGCAAAGGTAAATTCCACAGGCCTTGGCAATAGGCTGGATTTGGGTGGGGGTGGGGAACACGGTGAAGAGTTTGAGATGACCCCTAGGTTGCAAACCTGAGGGTATGGTATTGCCTTCTACAGTAATTTGGGGGACAGAGAAGGAAGAAAGATATAGAGGAAAAGATAATGAATTCTATTCTGAATGCGTCAAATTTAAGATATCTACTGGACAATCAATTCAAAATATTTGAAAGGCATCTTCAATGATGGGATATTGGAGGTCAATAGAGAAATGATCAGCAGGATAGGTTTGAGAATCATCAACACAGAGATGGTAATTAAATCCATGGGAGCTAATGAGATCACCAAGTGACAGAGTATAGAGGGAGAAGAGAAGAAGGCCCAGAACCAAATCCCATGAAACACCTAAGGAGAGAGGGTGGCATGATCCCACAAAGAAGCCAGAGAAGGAGAAGTGAGATAGAAAGAGAAGCAGGAGACAGTGGTGTTCAGAAAACATAGTGAGAAATGAGTATCAAGTAGGAAAGAGTGATCAACAGTGTCAAAAGCTGCAGTCATCAAGGAAGGTAAAGACAGAAAAAAAAGTTCATTGGATCTGGCAATTTATAGATCATTAGTAACTCTGGAGAGAAAAGTCTAAAAATGATAAGGTTAGGGGAAGGTAGGTAGCGCAGTGAATAGAGCACCAGTCCTGGAGTCAGGAGAACCCGAGTTCAAATCCAGCCTCAGACACTTAACACTTACTAGTTGTGTGACCTTGGGCAAATCATTTAACTTCAATTGCCCTACCTTCCCACCCTCCAAAAAGCAAAAAAAAAAAAAATGATAAGGTTATAAGTTCTCTTTATCCTTTGTAACTTCCCCAGAGCCTACCAGAATGTTCTCCATATGGCAGGTACATTATAAATGTGCAAACTATTTATTATCTAAAATTATTTTTTTCTTTAGATAGGGCTTTTCTTTTAGGAACTCAAATCCTGTTACTAGTTATGGTTTATTCCTATAACTCTCATGTAAAATATACAGCAGACATTATTATATGCAATTCTTAGAGGGTAAAAAGAGACAGAGCAGAGAATTGCAATCCAAAGTCATTCAGCATCTCTGCTGTTGAACCAAGAAAAGAATCAAGAATTCTGGCTCGTCAGAGTTGAATCTTACTGGAAAATAACCTGAATATTTAGCTATGGTAGTTAGGCTTCTTACCCCCGGAAACATCACACATCATCTTAATTGGCATCAAAGAACACTTATTCTATATTACTATTAATTATAACTCTCCTCAATAGTGTTTTATACCCCTGCTAGAGAGCATACTCTAGGAGCCTAGCTACCATGTTTTATCTAAACTTTGTATTTCCCACCAATTAGCATAGTTGGTATTAATTAAAATTGTCAATTTAATCTTGTCTTCTTGAACATTTTTCTCATTTGCCAAATGGGGATTAAAATATCTTCACTCTCAACCTCCAGAAATTGTGAGGAACAAATAAGATAGGATGTGAGGAGTTCCCACAGTAGGGACTGCAGACCCCTTGAAATAGAATCCAACTATTAAAAATGTTCCTCCCTTTTCCAACTACATATCTTTGTGAGGCTAGCTTTTCTTCATTTACTTTAGCCAAAGCTAAACCTCCCTACAGATTGAATGCAGAAGCAGATATGAGAATATAGAAAACAATGCCACTTTTCGTATTAATTTTTGGAGAATTTAGGGATTTTTCAGAACAAAAATATTTATGCTGACATGTAATTGGTTTATTATTTTTATTTTAATGAATTAAATAATATTTAAATTATCTATTTTAATTTTTAATATAATAAGTAGCTGGGTACAAAACTCTTGGGAGTTCTCAATAACTTTTAAGAGTATAAAAGGTTCCTGAGATCATAAAATTTGAGATCCACTGCTGTATATGAAGTGCTACACACATGTGAACTTTAGGGGGTGGGGGAGGGGAATGGTGAAACCAGACCTGCTATTTCACTGAAAATTCAATATGAGGAGACTCTCTCTCTTGCCAATGTAGATTGGCACATGTTCTGTAGCTTATAGTTTTGGAAACTTGCCCAGAGTCACCAAGTCAGTATGTGTCACAAGACTTAAACACAAGCCTTCCTGACTCTAAGGCTGGCTCCCTGTCCAAGACATCATGCTACTATTATTATGAAAACCAATAACATTTATGGAAGTCAGTAGCTTGTTTCAGAGTCTGGCCCTAAATGGGCTTCTATAAGGATTGGAATTCAAGTTAAATGTGTCACCTGGTCCTTTCAAAATAATGATACTAAAAAAAAAATAATGATACTACAGCAAAAATACTATGTTGATGTCAGTTGTCCCACAAAGCTTCCTTATTCAGTATTCTTGATGATTGAAGAATCAGGCCTTTTCTGTGCTTGCAGCTGACCTGATTTACAGTTTTCAGAAACTTAAATCCCTGTTCTCTTCTTCTGTTCTTTTTTTTTTAATTTTATTTTAGTTTGCATCATTCATTTCCACAAGATTTTGAGTTACATATTTTCTCTCCCTCTTTCCCCCATCCACCGCCCCAAAACAGCCATCCCAGTGTGTCCCCCTCCCCCAGTCTATTCTCTCCTAT
>JAQQSU010012007.1:0-12027 GCA_028627135.1 Pseudochirops cupreus
CACACCTCAGCCAATCCCCTTCTTCCACATCAACAGGGGAGTTCATGCCTTCTCAACAGTGGGACAGTTTGCATCTTCCACACTTAGCACTTAGTAGTGCTAAGTATCCTGCTAAACTGATTACTATTACATTGTGACAAGGGCTAGAACCTCTGATGTGTAGTTTTGTGCATGAAAAGAAAGGGCTAGACATACATAGATGTCTATTAAGTCTTTAATAGAGTGCAAGCTTCCTGAGGGCAGATACTTTCATTTTAATCTCTCTCTGTATCTCCAGGGACTGTGTCTTTTCCATTTCATTGTTGTTGTTGTTGAGTTTTTCAGTTGTGTCTGACTCTCTGTGACCTCACTTGGGTTTTTTTTTTGTTTCTTTGTTTATTTTTGGCAAAGATACTGGTGTAACTTACAGATTACCAACTGAGGCAAATAGGGTTAAGTGATTCGTCCAGAGTCACACAGCTAGTAAGTGACTGAGGCTGGATTTGAAACACTATGGCCACTGTGTGTAGTTAAAAATGTTTGTTGAATTTAAATATATGTGGAAAGTTATGGTGGTTCCCTCAACAAAAATAGAGAATCTAAAGAAGTATGGGTTAAAAAGGGTTAATGTTCAGGTTTGGACATGTTGATTTTGAAGTCTACAACAAGGTGCAGACATCAAACAGAAATGTGGCACTAGAGGTCAAGAAAGAGATTTGAGTTGGACAGATAGATATGACGATCACAAACCTTCACTTAGTACTTACTCAATGTACCAGGCACTGTGTTAAACACTGAGAAAACAAATACAAGTGGGAAGAAAGACAGTCCCTGCCCTCAAGGAGTTTACATTCTCAATGGAGGATGACAACATATTAAAAGGAAGCTAAAAGGGGGTGAGTGAAAAAGATGAGAGTGCCCTGCAGAGAGAGTCTGGGAGAGTCAGGATGGCAGCCTGGAGAGGAATGAAGACATAGATGGCCTTAAAATGGTGGTGAGAAAGGTGATGGGGGGGGGGTACTCCCAATGTGTGATGTCCAGAGTTAATAACTGGACCTATGGGAACAGATGAAACCACCAAAAGAGAAAGTGAATGGATGATGAGAGAGAGGGAGAGAGAGAGAGAGAGGGAGGGAGAGGGAGGAAGGGAGAAAGAGAGAGAGAGAAAGAGAGAGAGAGAGGAAATGACAGGCAATTGGATTAAAGGGAAAAGAAAGGGATGAATTTTGGCAAAGGCAAAGACAACCTGTTACTCTGAGACTGAATTAGAAAAGGAGAGAAAGGTCTACAACATAAAGATAGATTATCTTGGTTTTCTCAGTAAAATATCAGGTAAAATCTTTTGCTGAGAGTAATGATTTGGAGCAGGGGTGGGGAGCCCGTGGCTTCAAGGCCACATGTGGCCCTCTAGGCCCTCAAGTGGGGCCCTCTGATTGAATCCAAACTTCACAGAACAGATCCTCTTAATAAAAGGATTTGTTCTATAAAACTCAGACTCAGTCAAAAGGCCATTCCCAAGAAACTAAAAGGCCCCAATGTAGCCTCAAGCTCCAGGTTCCCCACCCCCTGGATTGGGGGATTTGGATAACCGATAAAAGGTATGTACAACAGTCAGTCCCTGGAAATCAAAAGAACAGTACCGCAGCATTGAAACTCCAGACAGTTTCTTGGCATAGTCATATGCTTTCCTCCAATAGCATTTTGCTCCTTGGGAAAAGAAAAAAGAATGGGTAGATGGTAAGGTGATCTAAAGCTAGGGATTGGCAGGGAATGAAGACCATAAGGATTGGGGACAAAACTCTTTCTCTTCCTATGACTTACTTTCCCCAGTAATCCATCTGACCAGTTCTAGTATAAGGTGCTATGCAATGAAATCCAAATGAAAATCCAATTCATGCCAGATCTATACTATACCAGGTGAGTAGAACTGGGCCAAATAATGAGAATGACTTGATTTATGGCACTTCATGTTGCAGGGATTCCAATGCTCAAAATGAACATAACAGCAGGCCGATTTTTTTTCAGTCCTAGTCTGATTCTTTTGCAGTTACTTAGGTTAGCTCTGTTGGGTTTAAAAGTATAATTTTCAGGGTAGTGCATACTAACCATTCTATAGTTTTGAATTTCAAATTCTTAGTCACTGCCTTTCCTTTCCATGGAAATTTCTGTTATTTGCCTTTTGAATTATGGAGTAATCCATTTATCATTCTTATCTAGATTTGGGTTTTATTTAAATAAGAGAATTAACTACAGACAGTTCTTAAGTAGTTGTGTCAATACAAGGGAATAATAGTATAGAAAACTGAAAACTGCAGATAATCTAATATTAGAAAAATATAGAAAAGAAATTCAGTCTGTTGACAGCTCAAAAATCTGGTAGTGTTTTTTCTAGGACCCCAGAATAACAGTCGCTTCATTATATATCTAATTTTGTACCATTGTTGCTTTGTTCTCACCGATCACAGTTGCAGGCTTGTATTGATGGGGTATAGGTTCTGGGAACTCCCTTGAACTCTCTTTTAATCTTCTCACTGGATTTGGTGTTGGCCTGCAGCCTTCCATTATCACTATGAGGAAACCTCTGTTAATCCTTAACCTAGCCCTCCATTGTCTGTTACCTCCAGCTGTTTCCCACCCTTGATCCCATCAAAATCCCATTCTCTTGGTTCTTGGAATCTAACCTCAGTTCCATCAAGATCCTCCTTAGACTCCTCAAGACCCTCCCCAGACCCCCTCCTCCAAGACTACTAGACCACCCCTAGATCCCTCCCACAATTTTTCTGCATATAAGATCCATCTTGCCTCCATGAAGGAGCCAGATTCAATGTAGGTCAGGGCTCATCTAGCTGAGATTCAATCTGGCCCACTTGTCAATACAAGGGTCACAAATGCTTTGGCTCCTTAAGAGTCTACCCAATATGACGAATCTTTAATAAATTTTGTTTTACTTTGGCTGAGAGAAGGTTTGAGTCAAATTCATTTGACAGAACCTGGCGTGTCAATATTTTGGGGTCCCAAACACCCCTAAATCCCAAACCTCAACAGTATGATTAAGCATTAAAATTTTCTGTGTTGTTACAGACAACTGCTAAAATAGGCAAAATGGCTGTTAAATCTTTCTAACATTGACATATGGCAACCTTTGGGAATACCTAGTTTTAAGGGTGGCTATTGAATAAAAATTACTGTTGATTAAAGATTATTGACTGTTGAGTAAAAGTTATACCTTATCACCCTCTGAGTGATTAATTATTTTAACTTACCCTTTTAGAACATAGTGAGAACCCTGATGTCTGAGCAGAAGATTCGGTGGAGTTAATATATTGTATTTAGTGCACACATACAATGCTAACAAAAATGATGCTACAGGTTTTACCCCATACTGGCTTGTGTTCAAGTGAGAGTCATCGTCACCTACCAATTTGTGCTTTGGAGTCTTGGAAGATGGAGAAGGTGTAGAGAAATAGTAGTTGAAAATGACTTCCTGCCCAGCCATGTCCTCACCTCAAAACAGCTCAGAGAAGTTTAATCTCTGAGATTAAAAGAGAGTTCAAGGGAGTTCCCAGAACCTATACCCCATCAATACATCAAGAAGACTTGATGGTTAAATTCACTGTCGAGAATTCAGCAAGGAGTTCTGGTAAGAATTCCTGACAAATTCTCACACGCAAGATAGTAGATCAACAGAAAGCTATCCCACCTCAAGTGACAGAAAGAATTAACGAGCAAATTTATAATATGAAGTCTTATATTGACAAGAAAGTAAAACAATTTTGATTATTTTTCACACTGAACTCAGTGAAGTTTGCTAAACCAATTGGATTTGCTAACTCAATCCTCATAATTATCATTTGCACTGGAAAATCATTACTGTATGAAGTCCATCATAAATATATATATACACACACATATATATACATATATATATACACACACATATACACACACACACGTGTGTATGCTGGCATACGTGTATGTATATGTATGTGTGTGCACACACACATATAGGAGCTTGAAAAATAACGCATAAGTTTGAAAAAGAACTCATAAGCTATAAGACAAATACATAAGGACACCAAGAGTAGCTCACATTTCACAAAATTCTTTTTTTTCCCCTCAGAATGACTTGGGTGAAGTAAGTGATGCTGTATTCCATCTCTAAGTCCTATCTCCAAGTACTAGTATTTGCTTCATAGACTGATTATGGAAAAAGAACTCCACAAATCTTCAGATATCACATAACACTCATTTATTATTATCCTTGTTTTTTTTTTTAAGACTTAAACATCAGAATCCAAATGGTTTAGGAAACAGATAGAATTAAAGCACTAGTTGATTTGTTCCAGGATATACAGCTACTAAATGGCCAGATTTTAACCCAGATCTTCTGACACCAAGTCCAGACTTCTTTTCAAAATGCCACTGTCTCCGTAAAGTAAATATAGAGCACTTTGAAATAAAACAATCCTAAATTGAATTGTAAGCCCTCATATGCAACTGTCTTTGGGAAAGTAATTCTCCAACTAGATTAAGGGTTCTTAATCTGGAGTCTAAATTTGTTTTTAAAAAATATATCGATAACTGTATTTCAAGAGAATTGTTTTCCCTTGTAATCCTACGTATTGCATTTTATGCTTTAAAAACGTTATTCTAAAAAGTGGTCTGTGGGTTTCACCAGACTATCAAAACAATCCACAGCACAGAAAAAGGGTAAGAGCTTCTAGATTAGACTAGAAACAACATGGCGCTTTGTAAGAGATGAATTGCGTTTATGTTTCCACAGAAAATATGTAACATCTGTAATATCAATGATAATTATTTAATATCATCTTGATTCTCAATAAGGGCCAGGGCCTGAACTAATCAACAAGAAGAAGAACCTGGACCTAATGGCTTCTTTGTTCTCTGAGTAAACTCTGAGAATACCTCTCTGTATGTCAACAAGGCCAGATGGAAGTGACTTAAGAGCATTTTTGTTGTTGTTTATGGTCATTAAGGATGAGACCCTTAACTCAAGCCACTATCTTAAATAATGGTAGTCTTTCTTAATATTTTATGGACACATACTAGATTAATGTTAATGGTGTGTTAATGGTAAAAAAAAAACATAGATAACCTGGGTTGTAATTTCAATCAACACTGTCAACTCTCTTATCTTATTGTATTTTCCACCTATTCAATTAAGATATCACCTAGTCTGTATGCCTCTTTAGCCAAACTTTCAGGTGGACGTCAGAAAGATTAAAATAGGTTTTCTTGTCTAGTGGGACTCTTCTTGCACTAATGATGAAGGAAACTTCAACAACCTGGGTACATCAATTGAGGAAACTCCTTTGAAAGAATTTATGACTTGTCAAAGTATAAAGGAAATGACAATGGGGGTGCTGAAATGTGAAATGTAATCAGAGGTGAGAGACCCACGTAGGTGGGTTTTAGGCATCTTGAGATAGATTGGGAACCCTGCTACTCCCAGACAATGGGAGCAAGGGAGGGAAATGGGAATGGGGCAAGGTATAAATTGTGTAATTGCCTTGAACAAACGTGCCTATGTTTAGGTTATCTACTCTTGCAAGAATGAAATTAAATGCCTTCCTGGATTTATCACAGCAGTTCTCAACCTGTGGGTTATGTTCAATTTGTAAGAATGAAAATACATCCTGCATATCAGATATCTACATTACAATTCATAACAGTAGCAAAATTGCAGTTATGAAGTAGCAACGAAAATAATTTTATGGTTGGAGATCACCACAACATGAGGAACTGGATTAAAGGGTCACGGCATTAGGAAGGTTGAGAACCACTGGCTTATTATTTAATGTCTTCTTCTTTCACAAGCATGTTTCTCACAGCTTTAAAAAGCTTGTGTTTTTTCAAGGAATTGTGGTTTTGTTTTGCTTCATAGTCTAGAGCATACAATGATTTAATGAAGGACTTTGTTGTAGCCAGGTCAATAGATCATCTGAGTTTTAGACCTCTCTACTTACTTTTCAACAGGTTTTATGTTTTTTAATCTAAGGCAACAAAAAAGATCAGTTGGGTTTAAAAGTTACAGAAATACTATGAAATGTCACTAGGACTATAAATAAGTGACTTGGCTCAGGGAAACATCACCTTGGTGTAGAGAAAGTGCTTAATGCCAGAGCCATTAATCACTCCCATTATTGACATTAGTTTAAAGGACAACAGGGCAGCTTGTGTAGAAAGATAATTTATGAGCAATTTCTTGCCCTCGAGGTATTATTTTGAAGGGAGGTGTTAATATTTTGTGTTTCAAAAGTCAAAATCCTTCTCTCTTTCTGATTGAGCCAATTATTCTGATAGAGTAATGAAGTAAAAAACAGCCCCCATCTCACCTTCAGCAGAAATACCATGGGCAGGGCTGTGTGGGAGACCACAGCAACGTCCATGTCTTCAGACTATTTCTACAAAGATATTCTATTTATTCATTGTCTGTATAAGTACAGCCTGTGGACACTGGTGCAGGTAGAAGAAACTAGAAGCATCAAGATCAAGGCAATGGTGGGACTGAGTTTTATACTCCTTTTGGTCCCCCTGGCAAGGTCTGTATCTTGGTTTCTCTTTCAAAGATAAATGGGGCTCATGCAGTATCAGATAAAATATTAAAGGTGGAATGGATCTCAGAAAAAAATCTAGTCCAAATGCCTATTTGCAGATGAAGAAACTGTGACCCACTGAAATTATGGTACTCATTCAGTGTCACACACTTAGCAAAGTACAGAGCAAGGGAAGACTAGTTAGAATCTTATTCTTCCTACTCTCAGTTTGGTACCTTTTCTCTGCATACTCTTACAATGCTAAAGCTTTCATTAGATTTTTCTTTTCCTTCCTTCCTTCCTTCCTTCCTTCCTTCCTTCTTTCCTTCCTTCCTTCCTTCTTTCCTTCTTTCCTTCCTTCTTTCCTTCCTTCCTTCCTTCCTTCTTCTTTCTTTCCTTCCTTCTTTCCTTTCTTCCTTCTTTCTTTCCTTTCTCCATCCCTTCCTCCTGCCCCCCCACCAGTCCTGACCACTCCTGAAGCAATGATTACAGGCATGTGCTAACACACTCAGCTAGATGTTTATTATAATGGCTCTTGCAGGATCCTTGACTGTACCCATGTCTCAGGTTATTTTTCACTACTGAATGTGATATAGCCTAGGTGTCCTTCTTCGTGTTCAGAGCCAACCAAGTTTCTCCATTTTCTGTCTCCTCATAGGTCAAACTAAAAGGAAAAAATAAAACCTAAAAGAAAGCATGGTGGTTACACAGCATTTGTGTTCTTCCCCGCCCCCTCATCTATATCTATTTCTCCTGTAAAACTATAAACTGTAAATGATTTTCTAATCAATATAAAAACTCATTTTGGGTACCATAGTTACCACTATAAGCTTCTTTGTCACTCGGGCTTACTTGGTCTCCTCTCTTTTCACATGGGTTTTTAATATAAAATAGCTTCTTTGTCAAGTAGAATACCAGCAATTTTTACAAGGTGACCCAACCCTCTGTTCTTCAAAGGTCTGGATTCTTGCTTTTTCTGAATTATGTGAAGAAGAGGAGG
This sequence comes from Pseudochirops cupreus, assembly GCA_028627135.1. NCBI lineage: Eukaryota > Metazoa > Chordata > Mammalia > Diprotodontia > Pseudocheiridae > Pseudochirops > Pseudochirops cupreus. Next base: position 7,537 of record JAQQSU010012007.1, read on the forward strand.
AGGAAGAGGAGAAAAGGAGAAGGAATGTGAAGGGGAGGAGGAGGAGGAAGAGGAGGAGGAAGAGGAGAAAAAGTCCTTGACAAAAATGCATCCATCCTGATGTAGCAAGGTCATCCATGAGATGCCATGTCAAACCTATAAACACAAAGCAAACACTTCTGGTATTTATTATATCATATCAGATGGAAAAGGCCCCCTACATCCAATACTTGTATATAGCAATACTATACATGTAACCCTTAGATCAAAGGACCAGTCACAGGACTCCCTCCTCACTGGGAGAGACTGATTACTCAGTGCCTTAGGGCCATATAAATTATTGAGAATGGAAAAGAAGAAAGATCCTGGGTTCCTCTGGTTTCTAACTTCTGAGAGAGAAGACAAGATTCCAATTTCTTTTCAGTTCTATAAATGGAGAAAGACTCTAGAAAGAAGCCAAGACGTAGAACTTCAGTCCTGTCCCTATTTCCAACTTGTCAAACTAGAGACTTTAGGAATTTACCTTTGGATGAAAGGGAAGGGAAAGGAATAAGCATTTATATGGGAACTACTGGCAGCTAGGTGGCACAGTGGATAGAGTGCTGGTCCTGGAGTCAGGAGTTCAAATCCAGTCTCAGATACTTACTAACTGTGTGACCCTTGGCAAGTCACTTCACCCCATTTGCCTCAGTTCCTCATCTGTAAAATGAGATGCAGAAGGAAATGGCAAACCACTCCAGTATCTTTGCCAAGAAACCCCCAAATGGGGCCATGGAGAGTCAAATATGATTGAAATTACTCAACAACAACAACAAAAAATAACAGCCATTATGTGGCAGGGACTACGCTAAATACTCAAAAGTGCTACCTCATCTGATCCGTATGGAAGTCCTTTTGAGTCAAGTGCTACTGTTATTCCAATTGAGGAAATGGAGGCAGACAGAGGCTAAGTGACTTGGCCAAGGTCTAGCACAGCTTGAAAGTGTGTGAGGCTGTATTTGAACTCAAGTCTTCTTGACTAAGCCCAGCTCTTTATTCTCTGTGCAACCGCGCTGCCTCTAAGAAATCCGACTCGACCTCGGTGACGTCTGAGACTATCTAGATTGAGAGGAGTTAGGGCTCATTCAGTCTGTTTAGTCCAATATATACACTCTCCAGTGTGTACTTTTCTCTGATTTAAATTTTGGAGTTTAAGAAATATCTTATAAGCTAGAGAATATTCAAAGGAGGGTAACTGGAACGGCAAAGGGCCTTGAGTTCATGTCATATGTAGGTTGGTTGAAGGAACTGGACATGTTTAGCCTAGAGAAGAGGAGACTCGGGGGGGAAACATAAAACGACAGAAATGTCATTGGTTTTAGAGCAGCAGTTCTCAACCTGTGGGTCGCAACCCCTTTGGGGATCCAACAACACTTTCACAGGGGTCACAGGGGTCGCCTAAGACCATCAGAAAACACACACTTCTGAGGGTCTTAGGAACCGAGACACAGCTCCTCTATCTGTCTCCAGGAGGGTGCGCCCACATGCAGATACACCCACATGTGAGTATTAAAGGGTTGGGGCATGAGGAAGGTTGAGAACCACTGTTTTAGAGTCAGAAGGCCTGGCATCGACTTATGTCTTTTGTACTACTTTTGTGGCCTTGGGAAAGTTATTTAATCTTTGGGTCTCAGTTTGGGTCTCAGTTTACACTTATCTCTACTGAATTTCATCTTATTATGCTCCAGCATAATTGTGTCAAACTCAAATAGAAATGAAGGTCATTGAGTCATAATACGGAACTCTGTGGTCTTTGATTGACTTAGAAAACCACATATTAACATTATCTATGTTTTATTGTGTTTTTATTTATTGTTAAATATTTCCCTTAATTCAAGTAACACCAATACAACTCCAGTTCATATGTTTGACCCCTCTGGTCTAGCACGTCAAGATCTACTTGGAGCCTTATCTATCAACCATCATTATATTAGCCATCCCTTTGAAGCCTTGGGAGAAGGCAGCTATTTGTTGGCTGGGTAATATAGATAACTTTCCCCAAATTACCAGTGCCTTGGCCAGTATTGTACTGGTAAATGTTTAACAACCAGTTTTCTGAATAAATAATGTGTACATGACACTGTTTAAAGTTTAATCTGCATTATTAACATTTTCTTTGTCACTTCTCTAAGTCTATACAATCAATAAAACTATAAATAAATCTGATTGGTGGCATTTGTTAACTTCCCAAATATAAATACTCAGTTTAGCATTTGGCTCTCATGAGTTGGCCATAGTGGTCTTGGCTCTGACCTTAAGCTTCACCCTCTCACAAGATAAAGAGGATGCAGGGAACATATGGTGGTGGCCAAAGAGAAGCTATCATGAGTAATTCAGAAAAGAAATCCTTCGAGTCGATGGATCTCATGCTAGGGTGGTGTTGATCAAGGGGGAAAGCATGACAAATGAGACGTGATCATCCATCACACTTCCTCCCTCCCTCCAGAAAGAGACCAATTTTCTCTGCTAGTTTTGATTTTCTGGTTTTCCCATTATCCTTGCTTGGTTGCTGCAGCTGGATTTAGGGCTTCAATTTCCCTGTTTAATTTTATGTTTCTGTTATTTAAACCAGTTGTTATTTATAGAAGAATAATTTGTTGACAAACAGAGCTCAAGCTGTTTTCTGTGGTTATTATATATGCAAAAAGGGAACTAAGAGATGAGAAAGTTCTTTTTCAAAGATGAAGCATTTTTTTGCTTAGTGAAACTGGGCTGGGGGCAAAGTCATACAGAGCCAGCCACAGAGACAGGAAGAATGCCAGCATTATTTCTCATAAACCTAGTCTGATATGCATGTACTTTGCAAAAGTACTTAAGATGAACAGTCCTGGAGATGATGAGCTGAGGGGGAAAAATCATGTACCTTGGAAGCCCCAGATTCTTTTGTTGTTTCCTATGCTATGGCTTGAAAGAAAAGCCCAGTGTCTAAAAGGAAGGGAAGAATAAATACTCTTTGGATGTGAGTGTCCTGGCTGGAAGCAACATTCTCAGTGCCTGAAGCTAGCTGTTAGCAGTTGAAATCAGAACCAGAAACTTGCTCACAAGCTTTTCCAGTGGCTAGACCTTCAAAGTTCAGCCCAATTCCTATCTACTACCTGAGGTTTTTCCTAACATGCCCTCTACATGCTACTTCCTCAACACCCATTACATTGCATGTTGTTTTGGTTTTTTAACCCATATTTTGTAGTAATCTATATGTTTTATATAAGGGAGGAGAGAGGTCACCCAAATGAATCCATCATAAGTGTGAACTAGGTTTGAAAAATGCCTAGAAATCTCTATTGGATCAGTCAATCAAGCTCCTTAGACTTAGTTTCAAGAAGTCCTTGGAAGTTACTGGGTAAAACAGTGTGATATTCCATAGGAGGTATATTGGTATTGGTTGAAAAAATTCAATTACAATATATGGATTTTCTGTAAAACAGTAAGCCAGGTGAGAACCCAAACATTCAAGCATCGGACAGACTAGAGACCAGAAAAATCCAGCAAAACCTCTGAGAGGGAATTGCTTAGGCAGGGGAAAGTAGATTCCCACTCTTGCCCTTGACCAGAGGGATATTTTATAAACTTCAAAAGATCTGGAAAATTTTCACAGTCTGGACTTTTGTTTTGGACTTTTCGCTGGTCTCTTAGCTACATCCCCAGAAGAACTAATGGCAAACAAGGAGGAATTAGACAGACTGAAGAAAAGCAGTTTCAAGGACTCTGCAAGGAGCACATCAGAAAACTCCATCATACCTAGAAGTACACGAGTATCCCATGAAGGAATGAAAAATAATTCCAGGCACCAAGAGCTGTGTGTCTCCCCTTTGCTGCAGGCGCCATCTATGCTTGAGCCCCCTTTCCCATTGAATTGGTAAAATACTACTGGTAGATGATGATACAGATTTTGGGGGGGGGAGGGGGAAGTGTACCAACCTAATTATATATTGCTTTAGTGAGGTACTCTTCTTTTTTATTTATTTATTTATTTTGATTTATTTTATTTTAGTTTAGTTTACATAATTCATTTCCACAAAATTTTGAGTTACAAATTTTCTCCCCATTTTTTCCCCTATCCACCACCCCAAAACAGCCATCCCAGTGTATCCCCTCTCCCCCAGTCTATTCTCTCCTATGTCTTCCCCCCTCACCCGTCTGACTTTTCACTAGAGCAGGATGGATCTCCCAACCACAGTGCCTGTGTATCTCAAGTTCCAGTTGGATGTAGTTAATAATAATAATAATAATTATGCATATATATATATATATTTTTTTAACATTTGATTACAGAACTTTAGATTCTAGATTCTTTCTCTTCCTCCCTCATCACCCACCCCCACTGGAAGGACAAGCAATCAAATACAGGCTGAACATGTGTAATTATGCAGAACCTCTCCATAGTGAGCATACTGTGAGAGGCTGATTACATGTCCCTCCTTCCTATCTGGCTCCCCGCCCCTGTTCCACTCTCTACCCTGTCCCTGTCCCTGT
>JAQQSU010012008.1:0-12026 GCA_028627135.1 Pseudochirops cupreus
ATTCACAGCTGCCGCTAATCTGCTCACCTGAAGCTTTTCCCGTCCAGCCGCCCCCGGGGCACAGCCGCGGCTTCAGGCCAGGCTGGTTTCGGTTCGCAGTGCTGATACTGTTCCTCGTAGCCGAGCTAACTTTAGTGGGAAGTATCTTTGTGTGCATTTTGGAGTTCCAGGATTGGTTTAGAGTCCTATTTTATGGGTATTTTGGGGTGGCTATGTGAGAGCTGCGATGTGTTGCTGCTTCTACGCCGCCATCTTCTTGCCCTCTGGTTCTAAAACATAAGGACAATTTTCCTTGAGAATTTCTTGAAGGATGCTTTCTAAGTTCTTTTTTTTTTAAATCATGACTTTCAGACAATTCAGTAATTTTAAAATGGTCTCTTCTTGATGTATTTTCCAGTTCAGTGGTTTTTTCAAGGAGACATTTCACATTGCCTTCTATTTTATCATTTTTTGCATCTGTTTAATAGTATCTTGATTTCTCATAAAGTCATTTGCTTCCATTTGCTCCACTCTAATTTTGAATGAATTATTCTCCTATGTGAGCTTTTGAGATTCTTTTTACCATCTGGTAAATTCAACTTTTTAAGGCATTCTTCTCCTCATTGGCTTTTTGGGCCTCTTTCACCATTTGAGTTAATGTATTTTTTTAAGGTATTATTTTCTTCAGTTAGGTTGTTGACTCTCTTTTAATGATTTTGTTGCATCATTTTCATTTCTCTTCCCAATTTTTCCTCCACTTCTCTTATTTGGTTTTCAAAATTCTTCTTAAGCTCCTGTATGGCCTGTAACCAATTCATATTTTTCTTGGAAGGTTTTGGTGTGGGAGTTCTGATTGTGTTGTCTTCCTCCTGTTCCATGGTTTGATCCTTGTAAAAAAAAAGGAATCTAAAGTTGGGTTGCTGAGCTTGCTTTGCTTCCTTTGCTTGCTCATGTTGCCAGTCAATTACTTGGCTTTTAAGCTCTTTGCCACAGTAGAAGTCTGCTTCCAGAGGGGAGAGCTTTTTCCCAAATTGTTGGGTTTTTTGCATCTGCCAGAGCTATTAGGAGGCTGCTGTCTCTACAGCACCCAACAGTTTTGGCTCACTCTTCATGCACCTTGGGAACACCACCCAAGACCTAGATCCTGATCCAGGCAGGTTAAGGTGAGAGCACTTAGCCTTTGAATGGTCCCTTGGCCCCCCTGCAATCTGCAGGCCAGGAGCTCTGAAGTAGCTACATGGAGGCAGCAGTAGGGCCACTGCTTCTGCCACTTCTGGCTCTGAGGGCAGAAGGCCAGACCTGCTCCTCCATCCCCCCCCCAATTCAGCCAATTTCCACTGAGCTTTTACTTTGTCTTTGGCATTGATGGATTGATAATTCTGGAAAATACCACAGCTGTAGCTGATCCACTCTCCTGAATACTCCAGCTGGGCTGGTTGGGCCATCCTGGGGATAAAACTGCGGGTTCATGTAGGGCTTTGCTCAGCTCCCAGCACACTTCAGTGAACCCTTGCTGTTTACCTGCCGGGCTGCTTTCAGTGGGAGATTTGTTCCTCTGTCACTGTGTGGGTTGTGGAGCTCTAAAATTTGTTTAGAATCATATTTTATAAATATTTGAGGTGGTTAGGGGGAGCCAAGTAGTTTTCCTGCTTCTATGCCACCATCTTGACTCAACCCCCCACTTCCAGTTATTCTTGGTGAAATGACCAGAGCTAAGCAAAAAAATTAACTTTCAAATATAAGAATCAACAGAAGTATGAAAAGGTAAACAGGAAAGCGAAACCATTTTGGACTTATTAAATTTGAACTGTTTGCATTCCTACATTGAAAGATGATATCTGTACTTTATTAGATTTTTCTCAGTATTGGGATAGTTGAAGGGAATCTATACCTATATCCATTTCCATATCTATATCTATATTGTCTATATCTATATCTGTGTCTGTGTCTATATCTATATCTATATCTACATCTATATCTATACCTATGTCTATGTCTATGTTTATTTCTATGTCTATAGATGTATGTATGTGAATTCATATGTGTATATATACGTGTATATGTATATGAATATGAATACATAGATATAGAGATAGAGGTAGAGGTAGATATAGACATAGATAGACAGAGGGCACAGGATGAGTTGAATATGAAGGGATGTTATCTAAAAAATAAAATTAAAGGGTGAGAGAGGAATATATTGGCATAATGAGATGGTAGAGATAGAATATGGTAAATTATCTCACATAAAAGAGGCAAGGAAAAAAAACTCTTACAATGAAGGGGAAGAGAGGGAAGGTGAAAGGGAATGAGTCAACCTTACATTCTTTGAATTTGACTTTGGGAGGGAATAACATATACACTCACTTGGGTGTCTTAGCCTATAGGAAAGTAGGAGGGAAGGGCATAAGAGGAGAGATGCTAGAGGGTGAGTCAATAATGCAGTATTCACAATGCCTGTGGTAACTATAAATATGCTGATATGATTATTAATCACAAAATATAACAGGATCTCTACACGGGAAATATATCTAGAACATTTATTCACATACCAGAAAACTTAGTCCCAAAAGCAGAAAGTCAAAGCCATCACAGTAGTTATGAAGTTGGCACATGTAGTCAATGCAGTAAACACCCACCTTCTCAACCCTTCAAAACAGGACAGTCTACCTCAGGCAAAGATCCTCCTCTATTCACTCAGCCACTCACAGCAACTGCTCAGCATCCACCCATCTCCCTCCTAGAAACTCTGACCCCCTCCCCATCCCCGCTTCCACAGTTCCCATCCTGGCAGTCCTCAGCAGGAGTCCATAGCAGAAATTCTGGCTGGCTCAAAAAAAGGATTTCCAACCTCTGCTGCTGCTGCCGCCACCACCACCACCACCTCACTGCTGCTTCCAGTCACTGAGCTGGCTCCAACTCAGCTCCAGCTTCCTCTTGTCCCACCCCTTCCTGCTATGTCAGAAGTTTGGGGGGCACAGAAGATCTTCAAATCCCATGACCATTACAGAGAGAAGGGCTGATTGAGGGAGGAAGCAGTCCAGAAGCCAACACTTTTGAAAAGGCACCGGTCAAAGGAGAAAATAGAGTAAGTGGGGCCAGGAGAGAATTTAGGGAAATATGATTAGTTTTTCACAGTATGTCTATCATGAAAGTATTTTGCATAGCTCCCCATGTATAACCTATACTGAATTGCTTGTTTTCTCAGTGTGGGTGGGTGGGGAGGGATGAAGTGAGAGTATATGGAAATCAAAGTTTTTAAAAACAAATGTCAAAAAATTGTCTTTACACACAACTGGGTAATATGGAAGCAATGGTGTATAGAAATCTATCTTGTCCTACAAGAAAGTAAGGGAGATGGGGACAAGAGTGAAGAAGGTGATATAAGGGAAGTAGACTGGGGGAAAGAGTAATCAGATTGCCTGACATCATGGGTTTGGGAATAGGGGAAATATGGAAAGAAAATTTGGAATTCAATATCTTGTGGAAACGAATGTGAAAATCTAAAAGTAAGCAAATTCAGATTAGATATAGAAAAAGACTTTCTTGAATAACTAAATATCAGTGACTTGGTAATCTAGATATGTTATTTTTCTGTCTAAATTAGTGGATAATCTTGTCAGCTCAACTAATTTGATGACTGTTAATATATCACATATTCTGGCATGAATACCTAATGGTACAGAAGAAAAGGAGAAAAGTCAGTGGAATTAGGAAAGTAATTAAATTACTTTATTTCCATCTTGATCCCAAGTACTGATACTAGTACTTTTTACTGAGACTAAAAAAAATTATTTTCCTTGTGCTTTGTTCTATGGTCAGGCTCTAAGAAACTGGCTAGAGATTATAGGGTCTTTTTAAAAGTAATTTATTTATTTATTCATCCACTTATTTATTTATTTATTTTTGTTTGCTGCATTTTCTTTTATAAGATTTTGAGTTCAAAATCTTGCCCCTTCCTCCAGTTCCACTTCTCCAAAACAATAAGCAATTTGAATTGGTTATATATGTACAATCACATTTTCCTTTTTTTTTTACATTTGTTTTTAGTTTTCAGCATTCATTTTCATAAGATTTTGAGTTCCAAATTTTCTCTCCATCTCTCCCCTACCCCCCACCCAAAGATGGCAAGCATACTGATTAATCCTTCCCCCAGTCTGCCCTCTCCCCTATCCCTCCTAAATCGCCCCCTTTTTCCCCTTCCCCCTTTCTTTTTTGTAAGGCAAGATGGATTTCTCTACCCCATTACCAGTATATCATTTCCTAATTGCATGTAAAAACAATTTTTAACATTTGTTTTTAAAACTTTTAGTTCCAAATTCCTGTATCGAAGACTTGAGGAATGAGAAATGGGTTTTTTTTGGAAAATCTTCTATGAGTATTGAGGAAGAAAATTGATTTGGTAGGAATTGATTGTTTACTTGCAGTTGTTAGAGCCCAGTTGTAATTAGACAAGTTTAGTGGACTCTCTCATCATGCTTTTATGATTTAGTAGAGCATATAAAATGTGAGAAGAGGCTAGATGGTGAAAGTAATCTAGAATTGGTATCTATTTGATAGTGTTGTAGAGAAACCCAAATCCACACCACCTGATTTGTGGCTCACCATTAAGCCCCCTTTATATTTCTGTCATTGTCTCTATCTTATATTTTGTCATAGCTTGGAACAGCTTTAAGGCATGTCTGGGTATTGCTCAGAGCAAAGTTTCCTATTAGCATTCTACATATTTTCCTTGAATCAGTATGAGTGTACAAAGTGCAACTCAGGGTTATGGTGTAATACAGAGACCACCATCCTGTTCTGCTGACCAAGCAGGGTTCCCACACCCTTCACTCAGAACATGACTCCAGCCTGTTCAGGGCTTTTCCAGTTTCCCCTTACTCCACGACCTGCCACCCTGTTCTGGAAAGAGCTGACTATCCCTGCTCTTCTGAGGGACACCTGAGTCACTGGAAGATTGCACCCTTCTACCCTTGCACCATATTCCAAAATTAGCCCTGACCTATAGATCTAAGCAATGGCTGTTCTTTGCTTCTGTCCATTATGGGTTCTGCTAGCTCCCATCCCTGATTGTGGTTTTTGTGGTTTTAGCCTTTTTAATCAAAGTCTGAACCCCAAAAGAGGACTACCAATTTGAGTGAACACTCGGTAGTTGAGCACTTACTTAATAAATTCACACTTAAATTTATCTTGAACCCAGGTCTTGGCTTGCTCTTATCCTCTGCACAACAATAGGATAAGTGAGCAAAATATTCAAGAGTAACTAATGTTTTAGAGTTAAGGATACATGACAAAGTTCAATGTTTAAAGAAATACTGACAGATGTAATCTTATTTTTTGTGCACTATCTCCAATCTCTCAGGGTTAGAATTATTTTATTTCCATGATCAGGATTCTCAGCTTTTAATGAGTGTCATACATTTTAGGACATCAAGAGGTGAGGGTCAGTCAATACTTGGATTAGATTTACAAATATTGTTTTTGCCTAAATTTGTTAAGATAATGATTTTTTCTAGGTAAGTTTTGCATTTTTACATTGTTTTTTTTTTATCAACTATCATTTTAAACTTCTTTTAAAATGAGAGTTCTACTACACTGACCAGTCCTTTGAGTTCTAGTTCTTTTTATTAATGCTATTTATTCCTTCTCTAAATTGAATGTTTTTATTGACTGATTTAAATTATTATCTCTAAGAATCAGCATATCTAAATTATTTAGGTAATGTATGAAGTTTTAAAAAAAGGAATATGTTTTTATCCATAAGTGATTAATTTCTGACAGGAACCTGGCCAATAGAGAACTAATCCTTTGAGAATGTATGATCCATTCTGCCTTTTGCCAATATTCTTGGATGCTTGGTGAATCTGGTGTTGAAAGTTCATAATGACTCATAATGGAAAGGCTTTACCCACATTCCAGTTAAACACAGGTATTCTTGACCTTTTGTGTTTGTCTACTAAAAAAATGAGGAACATTGTTATAATTCACTGAATAGCCAGATTTTATTTCACATTCAAAAGGAATAGGTTATTTTTCTTTTCTATTCACAACTAGATATGACCGCTACCCTCCTGGCTCCAGAGAGTCACCTGATGTGAGTTTCCCCTCCTAGTACTAGATTGTGAGTACATGGGCTTTTAGAGAAATCCCTGAGATGGCATAGTTGTTGTGTTTTTTTTTTTTAGTATTTTTTTTTCACTTTGTGACAAAGACTTTTGAAATTTTAAAAGCTTAGAAGAGTTGAGTTACCAGTGACCAACCCCAGGAAGGAGCAGCTTTGAGGAGTGACCTGTTTCACCTAACACTGCAGTGAAACAATATTTCAGTGGATAAACCATTACCTGAAAACAACTCATTTATTGGCTATGAAAAACTCAGAATTAAATTTACTCATGGAAATTTTTATTACAGAATTGTTATATTGAATTCACTCTTTCCAGTGACTGAGCTTTTGAGGTGTGGGAGTGGGGAGTGTGCCACTATTCAAGATTGAGAGGGCTTTGCATTTTAGTCCTCGTAGTTTTTAAGTGACTACCTCTTTGTAATCAACATTATTTTATTATAAATGATATTGAGGAGCTGTCAACTAGTTAAATATAATATAGTGTAAATCATTACTACAATGTGACTAAAGACCTACTAACTGTCACCGGTAATTGATTTTGGAAGAAAACAAATTGATGTTTGAAGTTACAGCATTAGAACAAAACCCCATAACTCCTCTGAGGTATCATAAGCTTAAGGAGTAGAAATGAGGCCAGAAGAGCTCTGGGGAATTACCCTGCCAGTGCACAGGAAAATTGGGAGAAAAAAAAAAAGAAAAAAAAGACACCTGTGCACATGCAGATTAGATCTCACTACAAATAGATCTGATTGCTTAAAAGTGCAGCAGAACTAAAAAATATATATATATATATATATATATATATATATATATACAAATATATATATGTGTGTGTGTGTGTGTGTGTATGTATACATATGTCAGATTCTGTTTTCCTATGCAGTTTCTTAATCATAAGTGTAGAAGATGAAATGTCTACTTTGCCAGGTGTTTCATAACCATCTTTCTAATCTTATCTGATTGTTTCTATTTTAAAGCTTGAGTAATGACATAATTGGATTATGAAATTAAAGTTGTTGTTCTCCTGCTATCATTCACACACTGCTTCTGATACCTTAGCTCATATGTCCTACAATGAAATACTAGGCTAGGATAGACCCTATGAAATTTGGAAGATTTATTTTCAAAAACTAAGAGAAATACCCCCACAAAGTGGGAATAATAAGAAAAAAAAACAGTATTAAAAAATAGTTTTTGGGGTTGACAAATGATTGTCATACATCATTTAATTTGAATCTTCCAATGATCTTGAAAGGTGCAAGTACTATTGTATCCGTTTTATAGAGGAAGGAATTAGTGTAATAGTTATGGGATTTGAAGATCTTCCATGCCCCTTGAACTTGCTGACTTAGCAGGAAGAGGTGGAACAAGAGAAAGCCAGAGCCACACTAGAGTCTGTGTGGTGGTGACTGGAAGCAGTGGCAGTGTCAGCAGCTGTGGCTGGGGAGTGAATTCCATTTTTTCTTTTTTTTTTCTTGTTTTATTTTAACCAATCAGAATCTCTGCTAAGGACTCTTGCTGAGGATTGCCAGGGACAGGAACTGCAGGGGGCCAGAGCTGCTGGGAGCAAGCTGCATGGACATTGAGCATTTGCCATGAATGAGGAGAGGAGGATCTTTGCCTGAGGTAGCCTGTCTTGTTTTGAAGGCTTGAGAACGTGGGTGTTTACTACATTAACTATATGTGCCAACTTCAAAACTACTATGATAGCGTTGACTTTCTGGTTTGGGGACTCAGTTTTCAGGTATTTGAATAAAGGTTCTAGCTATTTTTCACATGTAGAGAGCATGTTACATTTTGTGATTAATGTTATGAGAATTTGAAGATATTCCCTGCCCCTAGGCTCTTTGATTGGCTTAAGTGACTTTGAGAACCTTCCCTGATATGAAAATATATTCTGCCTCCTAAAAGGCTGAATGTGGTCACATGGAGCCTATGGTGGGAAGCTTGTTTTTCAGGAAAGCTCACACTTTATTCCTTTGTGATTGGGCAGTTGGTCAAGAGGATTGTGACATTCTCTGTTCCAGGAGAAGACTATACATACCCTAATGTGTGTTTTTGCTTTGGGGCTCCCTTTGGAAAGAGTTGTGTGATTTGGCCAGATGAGACTCTGGGCAGCCATTGAGCCCCACCAGCTTCAAAAACCCAGAAGTTTGTGCTTCCCTCTCTGGTAACTAACTAGGTATGGATGTAATGATCAGACAGCTGGAAACTCATCTGCTGATATGTTTATTTGTCTATTTGTAACTTCTGTTTGTTTGTATTCTCTGAAGTTCAAGGTGTTGACTTTCCCCCAAAACTATGTAAATGATATATGTTTGATTGATTAAAATAAGATTGTTAAGCCATTTTAAGGTGCTTTCCTTTAGAAAAGCAGATCTAAGAACCAATGCTAGCAGCCATCCTGGGTATGCTTTTGGGCACCTAAAAAAGGTGTCAAAAATAATTTGTCCAAGGTCAAATATCTAGTAAACAATGAAGTGGACTAGAATCTATCTTTTTAAACTATAAGTTCAATGACATTTCTGCTGGAGCACTTTCCTCTATATCCAATGCTTTGGTCAAAAGGTGAGTTTTGTCTAGTTGGCTGTGTCAGTCTTTTTCCTGGTCATCACTAGTAAGGAAAAAGTTCTAGCATCCTGTAGAGGTTAGAATGGAATTTTAAAATTTGTTTCTGATTTTATTTTATTATTTTTACTTATGATGTCTTCATTTCCTACCATGTTCAACACTTATTTTTCCTCTCTCCTAATATGCCAACAATATTGTCATAGAGGAGATTATCAATTTTAATGGATTAAAATAAAACAGACTTCTTTCAATAAATTTGTTGAACTTCTTTTTAACAAAATATTAGGATAAAGTGGGGATATTTCAAATTGTTGACATAATCATAAATTGATATCTAAATAATTTTTATAATAGTTATTGTTAGGGATTGAAATCAGGGAGAAGAATGATACTCTTCCATTGTACATGGTACATGATATATGGCACATACCCATGTATTCAGTTATAAAATCTTGGTTTGGAAAGATCAGGGTTTGATACAATAATCTCTATGTTTCTACGTAATACTAATTTAATACTAAATTTATATTTTTATCAGTGACTCAAAACATTTCAAAAAAGACTTCAAATTTAAGAAGATTTCAATCTTCATTTAATAAACAGAGCACAATTTAAGAAAGCATACTTACTATGATCAAATTTGGAAGTCTTTATCTGGCCATTTTCCACTTGAAAATTGGAAAGTGCTCATGTGTTCAAGGAAATGTATATTATAGCAAGGATACTAAATTGGTTCATTGTTTCCTTCTCAGATGAACTTAGTGGGTGCATTTATTTGGTCTCCTTCAAAATCCCATTTTTCTTCAAATGGAAACTTTATAATATGTTCATAGCACATATCTCCTAAATGTATGAAGCAGAAATATTTGACAAGAGTTTAGATATAATTAAAAGCTAAAAATAAAGCTCTGTATTAAGTCCAAATGAGGAGAAATGATAGTATACTGGTGATTACAAACTTTAATTTTGGTAATAAATCAAGATTGCAAAAAAGGAAAGGCCACATAACTGAGAATCCTCATTTCGACTTGCACATTTTAAAAGACTCATTTAGTTCCCTTATCTTTTATTAGACTAGTATACTCAAAGACCTGTACAACTGGAAATAGAGGATATACATAAAGTTCCTGTGATCTAATATATTTCTTTGTTTTTCTACTTTGTTTGAAATGAAATGATGGGGAGTGCAATGACTTCTCTTCTATCACACACACACACACACACACACACACACACACACACACGCTAAAAAGATGTTCTACAAATCAGGAAAGCTTCAAATCTTTAAGCAGTAACATTTCTTTTTCAATTTTATTTCACTAACAATTGAGACACATATGACATTCATTCATACCATACAGTATTTTAGACCTCTTATGCATCCAGATCACTCTACAAAGCATTGGGGAGATTCAAATCTTAAATATGACGAGATTCTCTCCTCATGCAGCTGCAAGTGCAGTGGGCAGGATGGCTGTCCTGAAGATTACTTTCATCTAACTGTGTCTTACACATTGTAATTCAATATAATGTGACCATTTGAAAAAAAGAATTATCAGATCTTATCTAGTCTGCAAACAAAAAAAGAATGTATGAAGATAGGTATTCAGGTTTAGTGTCCTCTACCTACACGAGGACATCTAATGAAGTGATTACATATGTATTGTTTGTTTTTTACATTCAAGATGAAAATCTGCATTAAATGTAGAAGTTTTTCTTTATACTTAAAAAAAGTAAATATTCTCTTACATGAGGGGAAATTGAGAATGAAAGAAGCTCAGTAAAATTCCTAAAGTCACACATTTAAGTGAGAACTGGAATTTGAACCCAGTTCTTTCCACTACCAATTCAACTTACATTCCTCTGCACCATGCTGCATATACAGAAATGAAATTCTTAATTTGAACTTTGAATATGCTATTTTTTTTGTTTTTATACACACCATAAATACTGTGAATATCTTTTCCCTTATTTTAAGGCTATAATAAAACCACTGTATTTTTATATTAATACTTGACTCTAATGTTCTCACTCTATTTTTCATCATTCAAAATTTAGGAGTAAAACGTAATTTTCAGAATTTCTATTTCCCCTATATTGAAGATTACAAGTACATCAATTGTTGCTTCAAATGTCATTTTCTGACCCTTCAACTTGTATTTTTACTACAGAAAACTCAAAGCTGTAAGTATGAATGAACACCTACTTAGGTTTCTACCTTCTTTGCTCTATCTGATGCAGCTTGTGACCTTTTTAATCTTATCACTATAGGATACAAGTCTGATAATAGAAATAAGTTTAATAAAGTGACAAGGTACTCAACTGCAGAAGATTTCTCAGTGTCTCTCTTCTCACTTTGACATTTTCTTAACCAAATATGAAGAATCACACATTTTTTTTTCTTTCTTTATTTTAAGAAAAGGAAAATAGTTTCTTTGTCTGATTTTATTATTAGGTATGATTTGGGATACTGAAAATACTAGGCAAGAATTTCAAATATAGGAACTATATGCATTCATTTCATTGAGGTTAAAATGGTAATATAGGACAGAAATAACTTTAGAAAACCAATACCTGTAAAATATAAAGTCTTTTCATTTTAAAAGAAATGGATCTGAATTGTTATTCTATGTAACCTGGTAAAATTCATTTGTGCAAAATTTAATTTAATCATATGTAAAAGGAGGGCATTAAGCTGGTTTACTTCAGAAGGCACTTTCAGGTGTAACTGTGAATGTATAAAATTAAAAGAAGATGAAAAGATGATTTTAAAATAAACTTAAGGGAACATTGACAGGTACATCTAAAGGAATGCATGTATGATATAAGGACTCCAGAATGAAAGATCATGAACTTGTTATTATTGAAAGTGATTATATTAAGAATATTGATAACACTAATGCATTGTTGTTGGAGCTGTGAACTGATCCAACTATTTTGGAGAGCAATTCAGAACTATACCTGAAGGGCTAAAAAAATGTGCATACCTTTTAATCCAGCAATATGACTACTAGGTCTGTATCTCAAAGAGATCATTAAAAAAGGGTAAAAGGACCCACATGTGCAAACATCTTCATAGCCACTCTTTTTGTGGTGCAAACAGCTAATCAAGCTGCTGTATCAATGTGATGGAATTCTATTTTTCCATAAGAAATGGTGAGCAGATGGATTTTGGGAAAAACCTGGAAAGACTTAGATGAACTGATGATGAGTGAAGTAAGCAAAATCAGGACAACAAAGGTGATCAGCTGTGAAGACTTAACTCTTCTCAGTGATATAATGATCTAAGACAATTCAAAAGATGTTATAGAGAATACTATCCACATACATAGAAATAACTGTGGAGTTTGAA
>JAQQSU010012009.1:0-12026 GCA_028627135.1 Pseudochirops cupreus
TGAACTAGGTAAATGGTATTTGATTAATTAAAGTAAGATTGTTAACCCATTTTGAGTTGCTTTCCTTTAGAAAAGCAGATCTAAGAACCTGTGCTAGTAGCCGCCCTAGGTATGCTAGGGTGCTTGCTGATACAGCATGCTCAAGGAGCTGGGGAGCTGGTGGCCCTGGGCCTTCACAAAGTGAGGCCTTTCCTCTCCTCGGTATTGCGGTCTCCCTCTTTGCAGTCCTAACTAGGGCAGGGGCAAGGAGGGAGGGAGGCTGGTCACGTATGTAATAAAGAGCAAGACAGAGAGACAAGACTTTCTCCTGAGGCAAATGAGCAAGAATTGAAAGAAAGAAGAGATGGAAGTAAGAGGGTTACCAAAAGGTAAAAATTAACTGAGCTATGAGCACTCCAGGACAGGAAAAGGGAGCAGCTCACCGTTAACGCAAGCAACTTCACTTCTCTTTAAACTCTGAGCGAGATGACGTACGTCCTTTGGGACACAAACCCCTTCAGGGAGCAGACCTCTGTCCCTTTAGGCATTACATCTTTAAGCAAGTGATGCTCCCTTTTTTTCTCTCCCCCAATAACCAATTCAGCTTTAAACACCATCACTCCATGTGGAAAAACCTGTCCCTAGAACATGCTCTGTAAATCAAAGGCCTGAAGTATGAGGAGCCCTCAACTCTCAATCTCTACAAATTCACGACTCAGTCTCAATCCCTTCAAGCCTCATCCAGACCAAAGCTTAATCTTCCAAAATCTTTCCACAAGCAAATAATTAGGGCTGTGTTCTCCCCACCATCTCCAGGTAATCTGAATGAAGGACTTGTTTCCTTAGGCCTTCACCATCAGGCACATGCTCCAAGCTATAAGGACACAATTTATAGGGTGTGTTCATAAAGAGGAATAACAAATAATTTAAAAAAATATATAAGGAGTCTATCTGGTGTAACCTAACCTAAATTTAATTAAATTCCCTGGACCCAGAAGCTCCTGGTGATTATGGCTAATACCCTCGTCTTCCATCTGCCCACAACTCAGGAAAGAAAGTTTCTCTCACTGCCCTGTCAATTTTGGGCTGAATCCCAACTCAGCCTGAAGTCAAACCACCTCAAGGTGGGCACCTACCAGCTGTGAAAGTGTCAACACTAACCCCTCTCACCTGGCTGGTCTGGGGATGGGCCTTCTGGTCCTGAGTTAGCCCTTAGCACTGAAGGCCCTCTACAGTTCAGCTCGAGTCCAACTATCTAGCCTTATTTTTGTACTGATCCCCTTTACAAATTCTATGTTTAGGCCAAATCTATCTGCCTGCCCCCAATGCAATTCACCAAATCCTTTGAACTCATGCAGGCGAATCTGTTTTACTAGAACATGTTCTCATCTTATAGATGCATCTTCCCCATGCAAAGATGACAGTTCTTTTCTCCTTATAAGACTCTACCACGTAGCAAACTTGTAAGGGCAGGACCTATTTACTGTTTTTCATTTTTTAAATTCTAATCCCTGGGCACAGAGATGATACTTACTGTTTGTAGAATCTGCTGCTCCAGTGACACGTGATTCTTTACCTGCTCCCACCCAAACTCTCAATATCCTGGGTTATCAAAGAATACAAGTAAGTCTACGTTCCTTGCTCTGAAATTAAAGCCCTCTATAACGTGACACGCATCAATGTCTCCAGTTTATCTACAATTCTTTATACATCTTAGACCTTAACTGACTGGAATACTTAATACTCACTGAATATTCTGAATTTTATTCATGCTATCTCTTCTGGTAAAGTCCTTCCCTCAGCTTTACCTAATTACCATCTATTATTAAAGGTCAGCTTAACCTGGTTGTGAAGCCTTCCCTGAACCACCCAGAAGTAATTTCTCACTCTGGCAAATGCTCACAGAATTCTGCTTGTACTTATGCCTCTAGGTCATATCTTCGTCAGAATGAGGACAGGCCCCACATATATTTCATCTTCAAATTCCTCTCATTTCCTAGCTTTGCAACTTGGCACACAGTGGTTGAGCAATAAGAATGAACTAAATGAAGAATATGTAAGACAGCTACACCACAGGTCAAATCACGGCATATCTCAAAACTGAATGCAAATAAAGCATGTATAGTTCTGGGGCAAATCAGGAGAAAGAAAAAAAATTCTTAGAGAATGTTATACTTTAGTTTCTAGAAATTTTACACTACTGTTTCAGTGGCAAGAAATGCTCCTGGAAACAGTAAAAACCTATGCAACTTTAACAAAGTGCTTACAAATGTAAGGAGGAAGTAGCACCATCCCCCTCTTCAAAATGAATCCTTTCACATGTGCTCCTGATCCCATGCCCTGCCTCGCTAATCACCTTCCCCTCTGATCTGTAATAATGGCTCAATCCCTGTTGTCTACAAACATGCCTGAATCGCTACCCTTTAAAAAACCTTCACTTGAGCCTGCTCTGCCCAATCATCTCCTCTCATCCCTTCACAGCTAAAGGCCAAGAAAACAGCCTACGCTTCTCGTCTGATTCCTCCCCTCCCACGTGCTTCCCGACTGCTTGCAATCAAGGTGCTTAACACACCACTGACTAAAGGGCTCTCTCCCAAGCTACCAACAACTCTGAATTCCTATCTCTGCTGACCTCTTCTCAGTCATCACTCTTCCTGATTCTTGGCAGCTTCCACCAGTGGTAATCAGCCCTCCTCCTATAGGCTCTCACTTACCTTGGCTTTCCTGTCTGAGGGAGCCTTCACAGAACTTCATCATTCTTCTCCTGTCTCTAACACTCTGTCCTTCATTTCCCTTCTCTTCCCTACCCCAACATCTCCAATTTACCATTCTTCCAAGCCTTCTCAGTTCTGGGGTGGGCACTACCTAGTTTCCCACATTCATAACTAGCAATAAATGAAGTACAGCCCATTCCCCATCTCCCTCCACATCTAGTAAGTGGCTGAGTATTGATTCTACAACTGACAGAGCCCTCACATCCACCCTCTCCTCTCCACTCACATAGCCACTACCTTAATTCAGGCTCACAGACCTTCTCCCCATATAAACTTTAACAGCCTCCTAGAAGTCTCCCTGTTTCCAGGCTCTAGTCACCCAATCTGTACTCCAAACAATTGCCAAAATCATATCCATAAAGCAAAGTTCTGAACCTATCACTCCCCTGCACAACCTCATCACCTTGTTTGCAGCTTTCTTTAATCTGAATACAACCTACCTTACCTTTCTGGTCTTATTTCACATTACAACTAGTCACACATCCCATCAAATCTGACTTAATACTGCTTTTGAGAACCTGCCCTCTGCCCACATCTAGAGTGTATTTCCTGATTCTGCCTCCTTTTCCTTCCAGAATCACTTCGGTGCCATATCTTCCATGAAGTCTTTCCCAAATTATCCTCTACTGACTTCTTTACATATCACATTCTCCCATTAGAATGTAAGCTCCTCACTCAACAAGCACTTACTAAAGGTATGCTCTAAGCCAGGCACTGGCATGATGGAAAGACTGCTGGACTTGTAGTCACAAGGCTCTGCCACTCACTACCGTGTGACCTGGGAAAGTCACTTAACCCGGACGAGTCTCAATGTCCTCCTTTGTAAATGAGGCTACTGGATGAAATGACTGCTACGGTGCCCATCCAGCTCCAAAGACAGGTTCTAGAGGAACCAGTCAAGGAAACTAGGTTAAAGCAAGCTTTCCTGTATCTGCCCCAATTCAGCCAGGTACACATCAAAGGCTTTTTAAGGGGACGTGGGGTTTTTGTCTTTGTTTGTGGGGGAGACTTGGGGAGAAGCAGTCAACTTTGGAACCTGACCAAAAGGAACAGGGAAATCAGTGTTTGTTCATTTCTAGATTTTCCCCAAATGCCTGGATATCACTGACCTCCGACCAAGCCCAGAGTTACTGCCTTCCAACCACAATAAGGTCTTGGAGTTCAGTCTGAACTGCTAAATACCCTGACTGAACCCATTTTACTGCAGAGAATACTTACCAATAGCAAGCAGAAGAATGCTGGCTACAAAACAGCCTGCTCCGACACTGAGGTAATAAACCCCGACGCGCATCTCCGCCGGCCACAGAGGGAAGAGGGTTGCAGCTATCACGGCAATCACTGGAACCAAAAAGCACCAAGATGCTTAGCTAAGTTTTGGACTCAAACTGAATCGGCTTATTAACCATGACTAACAAAGAAAGGCTGTAATACTATTATCTACACTGTAGGTGGGGGAAGAAGCTTTAAAGTACTTCATGCTCCATTTATCAACCACTTCGATATATAAACTTAAGATTAAACTCAGTACTATTCACCAAACAAATAACATGCCCTAAGTGCTTAGAGTACAAGTCTAGGTTCAGATTTGGGGGATGAAGTCACAGACAAAATTCAGACATTATCTTTTGACATCTTCAATCTCCACCTGATATAACATGGGACACTGCTCTTCTCTCGTTCTAAATGGGATGAGAGTGCAGACACCTGCCAATCTAAATATGGCCCCCTCACCAGACTTATACGTTTAAGCAAGCAAAACCACCAGAAACCCTTGTTTGACAATTTATACACAATCTAGTGATTTTCTCAAAAATCACAGTAATGACTGTTATCAGATAACTTGAAACAAAATCAAAAATTCTAATCTCAGAACTTCCCCCCCACCCCCAAAGAAATACATTATTATTGAAAAAGAAAAAGGAATTAAAAATGAAATGGTCAAGTGGAGGCAACTAATCATTTTAGAATATACTTAATAGTTTCTTCTCTTCCTTCTTCTGGAATATTATTCTTTTGGCTCTGAGGAGAGTGGAGAAGAGCCTGCTTATTTCTTTTTATTATGTTAAAATTTTGGAGGGTGACTAAGATCGGTTGTTTGGGGGAATGAATGGATGCCCTGGAGTAGAGTGGATTTTTGGTCATCAATAACTTAAGGTACAATGTTTTCCTAAAAATATTTAAACTGGTTTAGTATTTCAGAATTTAAGAAAAAATACTTTCCTTCACTTGTGTTGATCATCTGAACGGGGATTCAGACACTATAAGTCTATGTTGGCATCATTTTAAAATGCTCATCTTTAGGTAAGATTCCTAATACGAAATTCACAAGAAAGACCCAATTATCTCAAGCTATTTCCTCCTCATCTCCTTAAGGACATACTGGAAACTCTCTATTCACTTACCAAGAATTAGTCCCATGGCAAATGTTTTAAAGTGGACAGGGTCATAGATCCACACATACACCTAAAGGAAGAAAGAGGTAAATGTTTCATACAACAACGGAAAGTCAGGGATCTTGCCACTGTAATTCAGATGCTGTGTATATTAGGAAAGGGATATCATTTGGGAATTCGAAGCAAGGATCCAAATTTAATTAAATACTTCCAACACTGTACTAGTCTAGCTCTGGCCTAAAAAGCAAGATGCTCTGATTGAAACTGGTGTGTCTTGTTTAGTCAAAGTCTATTCAACAGAAGCAACAACTGCTTCAGGAGTTTACAATAACACAAATAACTAGTCTAAATTTTTTACTACAATGTCAAGACTTTAGGCCACCAGAGAAGCTTATTAAAATGCTACATTTATCTGTGGAATATGAAAATCTACCCTAAAAGTAAATTGTTAACTTGGTGCCAATTTTTCCTATTAGTAAATCACACTGGATAATAAATTAGTAAATTATGCTGGCTAGCTTTAGGTTCTAAACGATTTGCCTAATGCTTTTCACAGTGTGGCCGGTGACTGAGATATAAGGTAAAATGAGCATAAAACCAGCCTGAGTTATTCAGATATATGACTGACCATCTAAAGAAGATCATTGTATTTCTAATCTTTATGACTGCTTCTGATAACCACAGTTTCAATTTCTAGGCTGGATACACTAACCTCATTTCCATCCAGGAACACTTGATCTTCATGTGGTTCAAGTTTGAATTTTTTCTTGGCTTCTTTCTTTTTGGGTGTTCCTGGAGTTTCCTCCTACAAAAATGTGTACGTGTACACACACACACACACACACACATTAAACAGGGTGAAAAATCATTAGAAAATGTATACTCTCATTGCAAATGAAATTAAAACATTCACCAAACTAGTTATTTTCAATGCCATATAGGCTATACCTCTTACATTATGTTGAAGAGTTGAAAACTCTGAAAAATGAAACAAAGAAAATAAAAACCAAACACAGGACACTTCCAAGGTATTGTATGCTTGAAAAACAAAACATACCCCACACACCCCACAAGCTGCCACAACCAAAATAAACTTGATAAATATTGCAAAAGGCAATGAAATGATTGACTTGAGAGGACTGGTAATAAATTGCATTTGAACAGTTTGTCATTAAAAGCTATTTCACATCGACGTCCTCATCTGATCCTCAGTTCTGTACCAGGGGTTGTGTATGCGTTATCTCCATCCCACAGAGAAGTAAACTGAAGCTCAAAGAGCTTGCCACACACAGTCCTGGCCAGGGCCAAGACTCACACTTGGGTCTCCCATCCACGGTGTCTTGTCTGTACTGTAACTACTGGTGTGGGGGGAATGGGAAGAAGAGAGGGCAGGGAGAAGTCCAAGAATGTCACTGTTGGTAACAACCTAAGAGATTATTTAGCCCAAAACTCACTTGACAGAGGAAAAAACGAAGGTCTGGAAGTTAAATGACTTGTCCAAAAGTCCAGAGCTTGTTTGTAGTAACTTCCATGTTCAAACACTTGAAAATTCCTTTAGCCAAACACAATTTTTTATCATTTCACTTCTCCCTTTACCTCACTCCTACTCAATCCATTCTCACCACCCCTGTGAGGGCCTCAGTCCCATCCCAGGTAATCATCGTCCTTTCCAAGGTCAATCCTTTGGCGAACCCGCTCAACCTGACACTCTGCTAGCCAAAAATCCCCTGCTCCCTTGTCCACTGCCACTGACGCCGTGCTAAATTCATGATCCGCCATGATTTACACTCCTTCCATCCGCCTCACCTTCACCTACTCATGTGCTATGAAGAGGAGTGTTGAAGACATTCAGGTAGCTCCCCTAACTTGCTCCGCTACAAATTATATAATCTACTCTCAACCGAGCCCTCACGGTAGCAAGGCAATTTATCTACTCTGCCTTGATTCTCTAGCCACATCACAGCAACTACTCCAAATCTCCTTTCTCTTTGTTGTTTTTTAAAAAAATATTTCATTTTTATCAATCAGTAAAAATCTTCTACGCCCCTTCCCTGCAATTAATAACTAAGAAAAACAAAACCCATTATTAACATGTATAGTCAAGTAAAACAAATGTCCGTCTTGGTTGTGTCCATAAAAAAACCTCCCAACTGTTTCATTCTGTACTCTGAGTCCTTCGCCTGTCTATCTGGTGGTGGGCAGTTTCTTCATTAGTCCTTTGGAATCATAGTTGGTCACTATGCTGATAAAAGAGTTCTTGACTTTTTAAGCTGGTTGCCTTTACAATATTGTTGTCACTGTATAAATTGTTTTCCTGGTTCTTTCTCACTTCGCTCTGCATCACTTCATGGGAATCTTCCCAGGTTTCTCTGAAACCACCTCTTATAGCAAAATAATATTACAACACATTTATAACTTGTTTATTTTCCCTTCATTTATGAGTACCCTCTCAAATTCCCATTCTTTGTCACTTGAAAAAGACTTGTGGTTATATTTCTGTATGTCCTTAGAGGCTGTTTTGCTTTGGACCAATCTTTCTCTTAATCTGACTTCCCTCTAATTCCCCTTCTTGCCTTCTCCTCTTCCCTATTTCCCTGCTGACTGAAATGTAATTCTGTGCCCAACTCTTTGTGTCTATATGTATTCATTCTTCCCTCCTTTAACTAGTTTAGATGAGAGTGAGGCTAACGTATCAATGCCTCCCCCTCCCCCCACCTTGTTTGTTTAGACACTTCCTGTGCACCCAAACAATGTGAAATAATTTTCCCTAATACTACTTTTCCTCCCTCCCACCATGCACTACGTATTCCTCTGCCTCCTCTTCAAGATGTGCCCAAACTACTGCCAAGTCTTGTCTAACTAGACTCCCACTATGAGCCTTGATGATGATGGAAATTAGAGGAGACACATGTATCATCTTATGTAAGCAATTCATCTTTATTTAGTCAATTACTGTTCATATGTGTTTATCTTTTTCTATTTCTCTTAATTCTTTTGTTTGAACTTCAAAGTTTTTTGGCAGTTCTGGTCTTTTCATCAAGAATTCTTGGAAGCCCTTTGTCATTAAAGGTCCATTTTATTCCCCCATAGCAGCAGTTCTCAACCTTTGGGTTATGTTCAATTTAAATACATCCTGCATATCAGATATTTACTTTACGATTCATAACAGTAGCAAAATTACGGTTATGAAGTAGCAATGAAAATAATTTTATAGTTGGGGGTCACCACAACATGAGGAACTATATTAAAGGGTCACGGCATTAGGAAGGTTGAGAATGCCCTATAGCATTATACACAGTTTTGCTGGGTGAGTTGTTCTTGGCTATAAACCCATAGCCTTTGCCTTCCAGAATACCGTATTCCAAGTGCTCACTGCAATAGTTGTGGCTGCTAAATCATGTGTGATCTTAACTGTGGATCCTCAGCACTTGAATGCTTTCTTTCTGGCTGCTACAAGAATTTTTTCTTTGACCTGGAAGCTCTAGATCTGGGTTATGATGTTCCTGGAATGTTCATTTTGGTTTTCTTTCAGATGTAACTGCTGGAATCTTTCTGTTTCCATTTTTGCCCTCTTGAGTATCTTTAAAGATTTCTTGAAATAGGTTATCTAGGCTCTTTTCTCTGGTCATGGTGACAGTCCAATGACTTAAATTTTTTTCTCCTAAATCTGTTTTCCAAGTCAGTTGTTTTTGCCATGAGACAGCTGACATTTTCTTCTTTTTTAGCCTTTGACTTTGAATATTTCATTGTCTTGTGGAGTCACTGGCTTCTATTTGGTCCATACTAATTTTGAGGGAGTTTGTTTTTTGGGCAAGGTTTTGTACCTCCTGTAGCAAGTTGTTAATTCTTTTTCCAATTTTTTCTTCCATTGTTCTCATTTCCCTTCCAATGTTTTCCTGAAGTACTCTCAATTTGTTTATAAAAAATTTTAAACTCTTGCTTCCTCTCTTCTAGGAATTCTAGGACTGTCCCCATACTGTATTGTATTTTATTTTTTAAGATTTGCCCATGGATGTTTTAGAGTCATTCTTGTCTTGAGCTTCCTGCCATCATATTTCTTTATGGAAAGATTCCTTTCCTTTTTGCTCATTCTCCTAAGTCTACTTCTTAACTTCAGACCTGAAATTAGGGCTGAGCTGTGCCTTGCTTCTGGAAGGAAGTTCTCTTGGGACCTGTGTAACTGTCTGTCACTGCTCCCAAAGTGGTCTGATCCAAAGTAAAGTCTGTTCACGGCCTGAGCTCTGCAAGCCCCTCACCTGGATTTTGGTTTGAGAAAAAAGTAGACTGCTCCTGGACTCAGCCCTTATCAGACAGCTGCAAAGAACTATTGGTTCAGAGTGGCAGAACTGTAGGCTCCCCTTCAGACCAGGATTCCTCGACAAGTTGGGCTAGATACTAGAAATGAGATTCTGCTCTGCTCTCAGCCACACTGCTGCTACTGCTTCTCCACTTCCCAGGGACTTCCTACCTAGGAATACCACCGTGCCAATGCCCTGCTCAGTCTACCCTGAGTAGTGGGTGGCAGCTGCCAATGGCTACCTGTCCCCATTGTGATGCCCTGGTATGGGTCTGGGATCTCCTCTCATCCTGGTGCACAGCCTCTCCCTGGGTAACGCCCTTGTGTCTGCAAACCTTTCTGTCTCTCTCTATGCCTATCGGAGCTAGAAGAATTACTCACTGAGACTTTTTCAGGAACACCCCATCAAGATTCAGGGTAGTGCATTTTCTAGGTCTGTCTTGGGGAGTTCGGGAATACTACTTTCTGCTACTCTCTGCCAACCTGGCCCCATCTTCTCTTCTTTCCCAAGTTTCCCACAGCAACTTCTTCCCCCCATTTTCTCCGATGAGGATCTCACCTTAAACTTTACTAAGAAAATGGAGATTATTTGCTACAATCTCCCTCTTCTAACTTCATACCCCACGCCAGCATCCTCCACCATCTCCTTTACTGAAGTCCCTTAAAAGGTGGCCATTCTCGTCAAGACCAATGCCTCTACATGTTCCCTGGATCTCACCCCCTCACTATCTCTTTATTACCTATTACCACACCCTTTTAAATTTTCAGCCTTTCCTTATTTATTATCTCCTTCCATGCTGCCCACAAATATGCCTATGTCTCTCATCCATAAACAACCATTCATGACTAGATTCTACCATTGCCACTAGTAATAGTTCTCTATTTCTATTCCCCCTTTCAGGCAAATTCCTTGAAAAAGTCATCTAACACCACCATTCTGGACCTGGAATCTGGAAAGGTGAGTACTAGCTCCACACCCATCAGTCAGTGTATCTGGGCATCATTTTATCTCTTGGTTTCTTGTCTGGTGAGATAAAGATAATAATACTTGCCCACCTGCCTGCTTGGGGACTGCTCTGAGACAAAAGTGAGATATAGGTTTCAAAACTCTAATGTGCTATGGAAATGTAGGTAGGAGGAAGAGCTATCTATCCTGATTATCTAGGCTTTCTTCCTCCTCTTCTTAAACCCCAGTATTTTGGCTTCTGATCTGTTACTCAGATGAAATGGCTCTCTCCAAAGCTGCCCATGATCTCTTAACTGCCCAATCAGATGGCCTTTCTCAGTTCTTATCCTTTGTAACTGTAGCCTCTGACACTGTTAACTACCCTCTCCTCCTGGACACTCTCTTTGCTCTGTGTTTTCAGGACACTGCTCTCTCCAGGTTTTCCCTCTTTCTATCTGACTGTTCCTCCTCCATCTCTTTTGTAGATTTCCATCCATTTCAGCCCCCACTAACAGCAGTGATGATCCCAGGTTCTGTTCTGGACTTTCTTTTTTCTCTATACTTTCTCACTTGCTGATCTTATCACTTCCCATCAGTTCAATTATGACATCTGTGCAGATGATTCCCAGATCAATATCTAGCCCTAGTTGTCTCGTGAGCTGAGGTCTGCAGTACATTTCAAACTGGATGGTCGATATTTTAAGACTTCATCCCCTTTCATATGGACTACAGCAAGAGCCTCCTAACTGATCTTCCTGCCTTACACAGCTCCCAGCTCCAATCCATCCTCCAACTCACTGCCAAAGTGGTTTTTCTAAAAGTTCTGGCCATGTCCTATCACCCTTTCCTATTCCACATGCAGTGTCACTCCATTACTTCTAAGATCAAACATAAAGTCCCCAGTCTGGCATTTAAAGCTCTTTACAACCTGGCCCTTTCCTGCTCTACTGCCCCCCCTCCCCACCCCAGCCTCAGAATGCTCTCGCCCTGTCTCACAGAATCCCTGGCTTTTGTCAAGACTCTCTTCCAGTGCCACCTTATGGAGGAGGGATTTCTCAGTTTGCCCAGTCACTGGTGCTTTCCCTTCTAAGATTACTATGATAATAGAGGAAACTGAACATCAAGAGCAACTAGTCAGTGGAAGAATACTTCCCAAGAGAAGCCTAAAGGAACAGTTTGGTTTATCTCTGTTAATAAACAGTGCCATTATTATAACTTAATGCAAGTGGCCTGGTACCCAACAGAAAATGTATGTTTTTTTTTCAGATTTAGAAGGTTTAATAGAGAAGTATAATTTTGAGTGCCAGAGATTCATTAGATTCCTATTTTTATGTATTACCACACAGGGCTATCTGCCTACATGGTAATTTCTCTTGATTCTTTCTTTTTTTTTAAATTTTATTTTAGTTTGCATCATTCATTTCCACAAGATTTTGAGCCACATATTTTCTCCCCCTCCTTCCCCCACCCACCGCCCCAAAACAGCCATCCCAGTGTGTCCCCCCACCCCCAGTCTATTCTCTCCTATGTCACTTTTCGGTAGGGCAGGATGGATCTCCCAACCACAGTGCCTGTGTATCTCAAGTTCCAGTTGGATGTAGTCAATAATAATAATAATAATAATAATAATTGCATAT
>JAQQSU010012010.1:0-12026 GCA_028627135.1 Pseudochirops cupreus
ATAACTGTTACAATGGAGGGGAAGAATAGGAAGGCAAAAGGGAATGGGTCAATCTTACTTTCATTGAATTTGGCTTAGGGAAGGAATGACACACCTTCTAAATTGGGTATCTTGCCCTACAGGAGAGTAGTGGGGAAGGGGATGAGAGGGGGGATGATGGAGGGGAGGGCAGTTTGGGTGGGAGAATTGTTAGAAGCCCTCACTTCTGTAAAGGGACAGGGACTAAGTAGAAAATAGAACAAGTGGGGGGGTGGGATAGGAAGGAGGGAAATATAGTCAGTCTTTCACAATATGTCCATTGTGGAGATGTTCTGCATAACTACACATGTACAGCCTATATTGAATTGCCTGTCTTTCCAGTGGGGGTGGGTGATGAGGGAAGAAGGGAAAGAATCTAGAATTTAAAGTTCTAAAATTTTATTATTATTATTATTATTATTATTATTATTATTATTATTATTATTTACATGCAACTGGGAAAAAGATATACAGACACCGGGGTAGGGAGACCCATCCTGCCCTACTGGAAAGTCAGAGGAGTGAGGGGAGGATATAGGAGAGAACAGATTGGAGGAAGGGTTATACAGTGGGATCGCTGTTTTGGGGTGGTGGGTAGGGGAAAGACAGGGAGAAAATTTGTAACTCAAAATCTCATGGAAATGAATGATGTAAACTAAAAAATAAAAATAAACAAAGGTAGGTTTAAGCAAGTCCTGATGCTGATATTTGCTATCTAAATGACCCTGGTCAAGTCATGTCGCCCAGGTGAAGACACTGTCCAATAGCAGAGAAAAAAAATTGGATTTGAAGTGGGAGGACATCTGCTTACCTCTTCTTTCTGATACTTAACACCTATGTGACCTTGGGTAAATCATTTACCCTCTTGGGTAAACAAAAATAGGGTTTTTCCTCCGTAAAATGAGGAAGTTGAGTACAATTCCAAGGGACCTTCCAATCCTAAGACTATGATGCCAAGATCTTGCTGACCCTCAGTTTCTTTATTTGTAAAATAATGCTACAAATAGTTGCACTACCTGCCTCTGAGAGGTTGATGTAATTAGTGCCCTTAATGATAAGTGGGAACTGATATATGCATGGAGGGGTCAGGAGGAGGCAGGCCCAAATCACCCAGTGGTAGGCACTCCTTCCACAAGCAGAATAAATGGAGGGAGATGAAAGGAGAGAATGAAAGAATTAAAGAGAAGAAGAGAATGAAAGACAAACACCAGGGGTTGGGACTTGAGAAGTGACAGAGGAAGGCCGGAAAGAATCTCACATTCTCCTTGCTCAGCTCAGCCCAGAGTCTGGCAGGGAGTGCAGGGGAGCAGTTTGGGGAAGGGGAGAGGGAAGCAAGAAGTCTGGGGTGAGGGTGCCCCCTTCAGACGAGACCTACCAAGACCAGCTCCTCCTGATACGAATGGGGCTCAAACGCAGGGGGTTCCAGAGCCCAGGCCCCATTGGAGTCCTTTGGACTCATTAACAGATTAATTGATATTTAAGTGATTGGCCTGTCAGTGTAGGGCTGCTGCAGCGCGGAGAAGTGCTTAGACTATGGCAGAAATGTGTGAAGAGCAATTAATGAAGCTGCAAAGGAGCTTGGAGAGAGAGGGAGGGAATGTCTCCCCAGAGGGTTCCAGAACCCGGCTCCTGCCTCCTCCTGACCCCCCTCCTCCTTTCGCATTCCCTCCATCTCCAGGGTCACTGTGGACATCTTCTCTGTTCCCTTCTACCACAGTCTTCTCCATATTTTTTCATGCTTCTCTTAAATATTTAGAATAGAATCTCCTTGAGGGCAAGTTGGATGGGGTTTATCTCAGCCTTATCTAGCTATACATATCTAGCTTATATACATATGCACACATGTACGTATGTATGCATACACATATGTGTGTATATTCCTAGCTCCTAGGGATTTTAAGTCTTTGTTAAATTGAATTTGACTAAAGGCAAACCTTCAGAAAATAATTCAGGTGTGCAGAACTTTTGAAACGAAGTGTAAACCCTCTCTCCTCCACCAAGTCCTGGGAAATCTGTTCCTAGGTTTGTAGTCAGCGCCTTAGACTTGCAGACCAACAGGGACCCAAGTGTGAATCCTCAGCACATTAGTTATGTGGCCTTGGGCAAGTCATTAACTTTCTGATTGTCAGTTTTCCCATCTATAAAGTGCAGGGGTTGGACTGACAAATCTCCAAGATCCCTTCTACCTCTAAATCCTAGGACCCCATGCCATACATTCATTTACATTAAATGTGTCCCACAGCATTTCCAGGACACACACACACATACACACACACACACACACACACACACACACACACACACACACACACACACTGTGACAAGAGAGACCCTTTCAGGCACACATACACACATAGACCACAGCCAGACCACATACAGATAAATACTTAAACCTAGAGACACAGAAAGGTATGCATAGGCATGGATTCACTTCAACAATCATTTATTAAACAAAATCACATTAATTTATTAATTCAAACTGAATGCTATGGTAGAAATAATAATTCACATGGTTTTTTAATGTTTGCCCAACACCTAGAGCAAGCTCATTTCAGATTCCACAAAGCAATTAACATTTACATGTATATATGGACACATGAAACATGCTCAGAAAGACATGAAAAGCATGAACATAAATAGACACAAAGGCATTGCTGGGCTGGGAAAGATACCCACAAAAGTTCACAGAGCAGGCATAGCCACAATCCTGTGCATGCATACAGACAGAAGTATGCTGGTAAATATTTAACAACCAGCTTTCTGGAAAAAAATGTACTCATCACACACTTTTAAGTTTAATCATTATTAACACTTCCTTCATCACTTTCTTAAGACTAGTCCAACGACAGAACAATGAATCAAACCTGATTTGTAGCAATTGCTGATTTCTGAGCTGTAAATAGTCACACTGAAAATCTAACAATTGGTTCTTGTTAACCAGTTAGAGCTGGCTCCAGCATTCCCCTACATACAGATAAACACAGGTGCAAAATGCACAGGACAATGCTGCTGCTTCTATATGGGCATAAACACACATATATTCACACACAGGCAGCCCCTACCATAAAGCTGGGTCAACCCTGTTGCCCCACTGTCAGGCTCTGGAGGGATTGTCACTCCCATGACAAAGGTTTCCCTGGTACCCAAGATGGGCAGCAGGTGGGGTGGCTAGGGATGGCTTAGGCACTGATGCTTCTAGATGTAGGGTCCAGAGGCAATCCCTGGATAGCTACAGCTACCAGCTCTTCCAGGCTAGAGGAAGGGAGCCAACTCACAGATGGCAAAGTCTCCAGCGTGGCTCTACGTCAACATCAGATCACACTGCTCCCTGCTGACCATGACCTTTTCTGACACTTGCTGGTGCCATAGTCCCCAACATGTATGCCCCTAATCCAGAATCTGTGATCCCCTCACCCAGGGTTTCTTCCCCCTTACTTGAGTCTGCATCTCCCCAAACCAAAGACTATTCTCCCATACAGAAGCTGTGTGCATCCCCCAACCTGCCTAGAGTCCCTCCTTACCCCAGAATTGTTCCCCCCACCTCAAACCTCAGTCCCCTCACTTCAAGTCTGTATCACCCCCACCCAGTAAGTTTCCCCCAGACTTGAATCTATGCCCCCCATCTCACAGAGTCTGTGTTTCCTTTCCCAGTCCCTGTTCTCTCCCTGCAAGGAATATTTATATCCTCCAACCTTTGTTCCCCCTCTACTCAGAGACTTTACATTCTACCTTTAATATTAGACTCCTTCACCCCAAAGATTGTGTCCCCCTCTGAGTCTCTGTCTCCAAGGCCTGAATCTTGTGTTTACTCATCTGCAGCCCTGCCATTCATGCTCTGTGGCCTTTTACTCCCAGATTCTGTGTCCTCCCTACTCAGAATCTACTTCTCCTCACCCAGAGCCTTGGTCTCCTATGCCAAATCTCTCTCCCTATTGAGCATCTGTTTCTCCCTTAAAGTCCATGTCCCCCACTCAGAGTCTGTATCCTAACCCCCAGTCTCTGTTCTCCTACCTCAAATCTGTTGCCCCCACCCAGAGTCTGTTTCTTCATCACACAGAGCCTCAGTCCTCCCACCCCAGGTCTATCTCCCCTTCACCCAGAATGTTTCCTTCCATGTTGAGTCTTCATATTCCTATCCCATGTCTACATTCCTCCATGTAAAGACTGTCTTTGCTCACCTATTATCCCTTGCCACATCCTCACCCTAAGCCTCTCTATACCCAACAGCCCCATTCTCTCTGCCCAGCATGTTTCTTTACCACCTCAAGTCTATATTTCCCCAGAACTTGCCCTCTATCAAGAGCTATTGTCTTCTGCACAGAGATTGTATGCCCTCTTTCTAATCTAGAGTCAAGGATCCTGCCCTAGAAGCTTCCTTCCAGCACTTATCACCACCCTAAATCTGTAAATCTCCCAGTTGAGTCTGTGATCCAAGTGATAGTCTGAGTACCTTTCTGAACTCATGTGCCACCTGGAGTTTGTATTCCCCCACCAAAATTCTGTTCCCCTCTATACAGAGATGATGAACTTCCAATCATTGACCATGTTACCTTTACCGTATCTAGGTTTCCCCCCATCCAGATTCTTTCCACCCC
Organism: Pseudochirops cupreus; assembly: GCA_028627135.1. Classification (NCBI taxonomy): domain Eukaryota; kingdom Metazoa; phylum Chordata; class Mammalia; order Diprotodontia; family Pseudocheiridae; genus Pseudochirops; species Pseudochirops cupreus. The sequence continues at coordinate 4,614 of JAQQSU010012010.1, forward strand.
ACATAATGTCTGTGTCCTGTAAACCCAGAATCTTTATTTCCCACTTAAAATCTCCCCCCACACACACACCTAAAACCTATGCTCTCCCACATTGTTTGTGAATCCAACCCAAAGTCTATATATTCCCAGTCAGAGTCAATGTCTCCCTTATACCATGTTTATATGCAGGCCCTTCATGTCAGGTAAGACCAAAAGTTACACATGCATATGCCAACATCATATTATATTCCTTGATATATCGCTATCACTATAGAGATAACGTCATTCAATGATCTTTTAATGATTGCTATCTGACAAAGCATATAAGAAGGTATCAAATACTCACCAACGGTATTTGGCATTGTTATGAAAGATGGTAATATCCCTGGATCTCATTTTCTTCATCCAAAAAATTAGAAGATCTGACTAGATGGCATATGTGGCCATCTAGATGGCACTTCTAGCTTCAAATCTCTGATCCTATCCCTGTATAGTCAATTCAGTTCAACATACCCTTATTAGGAACCCACTGCATAGAATGCTCTGTGGTATGGTGGAAAGAGCCCAAGATATGGGATCAGAAATTCTGGATTCAGATCCCAGCTCTGAAACTTAATATTGACCTAGAGCAAATTCGCTTAATTAATCTCTCTCAGTTTCAGTTCCTTCATTTAAAAAATGAGGCTCTTGGACAAGATGAGCCCTATGATCCCTTCCTATTCTAAATTTACAATTGTATATGTAAGGTATCATCTGTCTGTGGTACTAGAGATTCAAAGACTAAAAAGAAATAGTCCTTGCTTTCACCAAAGAGGGATTCTTTACAGAGGGCAAGGTCTACCATCCTCTTTGTGGATAATAATGCACTAATTGCATCAAGCCCAGAATAATACAGAGCCTCAATATGCAAATATGTTTTACATAATTGCACACACATAATTTGTATCAAATTGCTTGCCTTTTCAAGGAGAGAGAAAGGTAGAAAAGGAAGGAAAGAATTTGGAACTCAAAATTGTTTTTAAAAATGAAAGTTGAAAATTGTTTTCACATGTTATTAGAAAAATAAAATTAAAAAATAATAACACAAAGGCTCCTCAATGCAACCCAATATCTCTAACCTGTCTCCCACCAAAGAGATTGAACTACCTAACAATCCACACAAGAAAACCAAAGTGGATGAAACCTGCCTTTCGTCCAGAGTCTGACATGCTATTGGACAGAGAGCCCATTGAATTAATCCATCAATACACATATCAGGATTGCTACTGAATGGTAAGTTTGGTCAAGAATTGAAAAGGAGGTTGGGGGAGAAAACTGGATTTTATTTGTGAAATTATGTAGTACTTTAAAGGATCCTAAGCTGCTAACATACACATACATATATGCAAACATACACAAGCCTACATAAAGACACACAATAAGTTTTAGATTGGTAAAATGCTAACATTTTCCAGATGATCTATGAGGACTATGGATCATTTTTTATTGCTAATTTCAGATATTTTTGCCTTTCTTTGTATCCCCAACACTTAGCATGGGCCCTGGCATTTGGTGAGTACTTAAAATAAATATTTACTGACTGTTGACTAAAACTAACACCATCCCCATATCATTTTTCTAACCAAACTCTCTTGCCCTGCATCTGTGAGACCCATATTTGTTTCTTGTTAATAAAAGGCCTGAACATAATTTTAGTTCATAACAATGACAAACACAAGAGTGATTGTGGTCTGAGTCAAGAGGAAAAGACACACATTAGAGATGTTGAGGAAGTGAAATAGATAAGACCTGGTGATTGATCAGATGTAGGGGTGAGAGTTAAGAGTCCAGGAGAACTTCAAGTTTGTGAATCTGGGTAACTGGAAGAATGGTGATGCTCTCAAAAGATTATAGTGATTTAGAGAGGAGGGATGGGTTTAAGTAGAAAGCTAATGAGTTTTGTTTTGGTCATGTTGAGTTTGACTTGCCTATGGAGGAGCTGTCCAGCAGGCAGTTAGCAATTTCATGATTAAAGGTCAAGAGTTAGGTAAGGACTGGATATGTAGACCTGAATGTCATCTCAATAGAGAACATAATCTAACTCATGGGAGCTGAAGAGATCATTGAGAAAATGTATATAGAGAAAAGCCCCAGGATATTCCTGAACGAAGATAGGGTGATGATCTAGCAAAGAAGACCAAGAAGAACGCAGTCCAGTAGGTAGGAAGAGATGCACGAAATATTAGCATCATGAAAACCCAGGAAGGAATGTATATAGAAAAGGAGAAGATGGTCCACGGTGCAAAATACTATAGAGAGACTAAGGAGGATATTGAGAAAAGATCTTGGTGAGAGCAGTGTCAGTGGAATGGTAGACTCAAAAGCTGGATTTCAAGAAGATGAGCAGTGAGTGAAACTGACATGAAGTGAAACTAATGACTGAAGAGGAGGAGAGCTAGAGGAAGACGGCTTGAAGAGATAGTAAGATCAAATGAAGGTTTAGTTCTTTTTGTTTTAAGATTGAAGATGGGGGCGGCTAGGTGGCACAGTGAATAGAGCATTGGCCCTGACATCAGGAGGACCTGAGTTCAAATCTGGCCTCAGACACTTAACACAAAACTAGCCATGTGACCTTAGGCAAGTCACTTAACCCCAACTGCCCTGCCTTCTCCCCTCTAAAAAAAAAAGCAAAAAAAAAAAAAAGATCAAAGGTGCCTGCCATCTTCATATTTGTAGGCAGTAGGGAAATGTATAATGGAAAAGGAAAAGTTGAAAATTGTGGAGAAAGAGGTGAGGGAGGGAAGGTAGGACTAATAAAGGAGCAAGTTCCTCAAAGACAGGGCACAAGTGGTAGTAGTAGGGGGGTTGCCTTGGCATGTGTAGCAGCAACCACACTGGCATATCCAGGACGGTTGCTAGCACAGATTCATAGATCTGCTTTACTAGGAAAGAGAGCTATTTAAGGGCTCAACAATCTTTTTTCTTTAAATTACATTCACTAGTTCAGAGGAAAAGTCAGCACCTTGAACTTTAGAAAAAATACAAATAGGGAAAATACAAGCAGAGAAATAAAGATCAACAGACAGGGCTCTGACTACCTGAATCAAGGCAATATTGCTACACACTTTACATACACTCCTGGATCAAGACAGCCTTTACATCTGAGCAGTTGGCGAGCTCTGAACATATGACACTCAGAATCTCAAACAGGGAATCACTAGATCCTTCTCATAAGCAAGCCCCCAAAGCAAAATACCAGTTCAGAGTATATATAAACTTCTCAGAGCCAGAAGATATCACAAACCTCATGACTCAGTGTCTAACTAGAAATTAGCAAAAGGTGTGAAAGCCATCCTACAAGCAAGCATCCCCTAACCAAGCTTCCCTTAATGGATTCCACCTGAGGCCTATTAATGGATGAGGAAGATCTTACATCCCATTAACATTACAGTGTGGAAAACCACCTCATCTTTCTACCCTGGGGCAAAGGAAGAAAGAATAAGAGATAATACTGATGGGATTTAAGGAGTAAATCTAGGGAGAAAACCCATTTTGAAAAAGTTTAAGGGGGAATCTTCTGTGACTTGGGAAGAGAAGAGACAGTTTGAAACAGATGCTGTGGAAAGTGTGTTAGGGAGTCGGGGCATGCTAAAAATGATGTCTGTGTAGCTCCAAGAGCACATTTGAGATTGGATAACACATCCATTCTAGCATCTTCTATAACACATAAGAGAGAAAATGGCAGCTGGAAAGTGGTGGGAGTAATGCAGGGCTGTGACTTGAAAAGAGGTGAGCAGCTAGGACAAGGGAGCATGGGACGTGAGAGCAGAAAACAGAATAAAACTGAACTGGTTAACATTCTTGTCAAAATTTCAAAGTGAGGAAAAGAGGCTAGAGTACCAATGTGAACGCATTGAAAGTACTGTGAAAGCAAAGAAGAAGGACAAGTGATTGGAAGTCAAACTGAGGCTACAGAACACTGAAAAATGTATATTAAAGTCCCCCCAAACAGAATGGCAGGGATTGGGTCAGAGAAAAAAAAGACTATGAATCAGGTACTAAACTCCTTTAGAAGGGAGAAAATGACTGATAGGAAAGAGCACTGGGATCTGGATATGGTAATACAGCTAATTGGAGTGACCCTCAAAGGAGGGGCATTCCCTGAGTGATGGTTGGGGGAGAAGAGGGCTGGTTTGGAGGTGTCAGTGAGGAGCAGCAGTATGCACTTTCCTTTTCTATTGTGGGGGGGGGACAGTGGGGGAGCGCTTGAGAGGGGGATCAGGGATATGGTTTTCTGGGGAATGCCAGGTTTCCTTCCATAATCGCAATGAGATGGAAATGTGAAGTCTAATCAATCAATCAGTAGGCATTTATTAAGCAGAGACTAAATGCCAAGTACTGTCTATGGAAGAGGTTTTTAATGTGGGGTCTAGGAACTTTTAAAATATTTTGATAACTATATTTCAATATAATTAGTTTGATTCACAATCCTATGTGTTTTATTTGATGCATTTAAAGACATTATTCTGAGGGGGAAAATTGTTCTGAGAAGGAATCTCTAGACTTTTCCAGACTGCCCAAGGAGTCTGTGTCATACAAAAAGGTTAAGAACCTCTGGTCTAAGGGCTACCACAATGCAGGAAGGGGTATATGGACATGGGAAGGATAGGGCTACAGTGGATGGGAATGATCAGGGAGTGGTAGCATGGGAAGATAATTTTCACCTGGGCAGCCTTTGGCTGAATAATAAGCATTTGTAGAGGGGAGAGTCTGCTTCCAAAGGATAGTAGGTCATCTTCATATCCTTACCAATTGTAGTTGTGTCCCAGACCCAATTAGGATGTCGACTGATTTTCTCCTCCTTCTCCTCTTCCAAGAGCCCACTATAAGAAGAGGAAAACGTTGGGGTGGCAAAGGGTAGGGGGATAATGAAACTAAACTTGGACCAATCTAGGTGGCTTGGGATCAAGGGGCTGATCTAAGACCATGCCTGTGCATTCACAGAGTTGTTGGGAGAAAAGTGCTTTACCAACATTACGTTGCCATTTATTATTATTATACAATCAGATATAGGCTAATCACTTGTCAGGGAGGCTGGAGAGGGGAGTCTTGTGTAGGCAGAGTTGGGATAGCAAAGCCTTTTGAGGTCCCTTCCAAATCTGAGACTTAATGGCACCCCCTGCAGTGGGGCTGATAGGCAGGCTGGGGCTGTCCCGGGTCTCCTTACTTACTCCCAGCCCAGTGGTCAGGGTGATCATAGTGGGCCACAGAGAGAAGAACTTAGCTCCAAACTTCAGCCTCCCTTTTTCTATGTCTTTATTAGTGTCTCTTGTCTGATCTTTAGCACAATTCATAAAAAGCCGGTTAGCAAACGGCTGACATATCTTTGATCCGATGATCATATACAGGAAACAGCTTGACCCCTGAAGGCTCTCTTACCGTGGGACTGACACTGCACATTGACTTAGCTTCAGGCTTATCAACAAATCTCAGCCAATTTTATTAAAGAGCTGTGTGTGGCGTGTGGAACATGCCAGTGAGAGACAACTTTATTTATAGATCCTCAGCTGCAGAGGTGGCGGAAGCTTGTTTTCCTTGTCACTGGCCCAGTCTTTCTTGTATCTGTGGATGAAAATGACTAGTAAGGGAAGCTCCTGGCCCACAAATGAATGGATCCATGTGCACATATGTGAAAATGTACACGTACATACTACACACATAGGTCACAGAATTTGGAGCTGAAAGGACCTTAGAGTTCATTTGGTCCTTGTGTACGTGCATATAGATCACATATGCACACTTACAGAGGCATGCATATGGAGAACATACATAAACATGGATGTATACATGCATATATTCATGTGGAGGCAATGCAGAGTAATGGATAGGGCATTGGGTTCAAATCCTGCTTCATACCCTTCCTAATTGTTTGGCCTGGGCTGAGTCCAGTCATCTCTCTGTGCCTCACTCTCCTCATCTGTAAAATGGGGGGACTGGAGTCAACGACCTCTTTGGTCCCTTTTAACTCTCAATTTCTGATCATTTGATCCTAAAGCATAGGCCCATATTCAGGAAAAAACATACATACCAAGATACATACGCACATAAAAGTATGCCCATGTATTAGTGCATATGAGCACAATATATACTCTAGTCACTCCTGTGCACACAAGCAAAAAATACTGAATGCATACATGCAGAAATTAGCACAAATATTCATATAGCATGCAATACACAGACACATAGATGCACAAAGAACCGAAAATGCATTAAATGCCCAAGCAATATGCCCAAAACAAAAGCACACAAAGAAAAATGAAAACATAATAAAATACAACAAAACACAAATACAGTCAACCATGCACAGGCAACCCAATCCCTACAACACAGAAGGTCAGACCCTCAAAAGAGCAGTCAACATTATTAAAACTTAGGAGTTGAGTTTGAGTTGCAGGAGTCTCCCTTTTGCAAGAAAAAAAAGAGGCAGTAGGGCAGGGGAAGTGGGACCCTGAGTTACTGAGGGCAGGTCTCCTCTATCTATTTAATTCAATCTAAATCAGTACCACAAGCATTTATTAAGCACCTTCAGAGCTATGTGATGAAGGTAGCATCTAGCTTAAGTCTGCTAATCAAGATTGGATATGAACATCAACAATATGCAAGGTTATATGATAAGTGCGTTAAAGAGATACAAACAAAATGCTGTGTTACATCTATAACTTCCTCTCCTGTAACAGCTTTAGGAGCATCCTATTTCAGCTTGCTGACTAGTCAGAAAGTCCTTTTGCAATGACTGCTGCTACCTCTACAGTACCCATCTCCATGTCCACTAGGGATGCGTGACTTAGCTCGGGCTCATTGGCCTGCAATTCAATTTCTAGGCCTGTAAAAAGCTCACGCTGAATGGTGCCATCACCAGCTCCAAATAAATCAGACCATGTAGATGTCATCTAGCTCCTGCTGGGCATTCAGAACTGGAATATTAGGTAGGAAAAGTGCAGCCTTTAGTCCCATTTGGCCAAAGCCTCCATTGTCCCAGCTCAGGCTTGGCAGCCTTTCCCAACCCCCAGGAGTACACTAACATACAACCTCTTCTTCTTTCAGATCTAGACCTACACCCTCCCCATATGGTCCAATGTTGGGCACCAACTATCCATCTGCAGCTGGTGGACAGACCCTTCTTCAGCCTGATTCTTTGGCTTTCTGTCACTCTTGTCCTGTTCAACAAGGTATTCAATTAGTTACCCATATAGGCAGTAGATGGCTGTGGGGTATATTCTTTCTGGCACCCAAACCATTCTCCAGGGAAGTTGTGTCAAACTCAGATAGAGACAGGGGCTACTAATCTGTACACTGTAGGCCACATATTGACATAGAAAACAACACATTATAGAAATATGTTTTGCATGACTTCACATGTATAATAGATATCATAGTGCTTGCCCTTCTCAACCC
>JAQQSU010012011.1:0-12026 GCA_028627135.1 Pseudochirops cupreus
AAGAAAGGAAGGAAGGAAGGAAGGAAGGAAGAAAGAAAGAAGAAAAAGAAAAGAAATTTTGGGGCAGCTAGGTGGCACAGCAAATAGAATACCAACCCTGAAGTCAGGAGGACCTGAGTTCAAATATGACCTCAGACACTTGACACTTAACTAGCTGTGTGACCTTGGAGAAGTCACTTAACCCCAAATACCTTGCCTTCCTGCCTCCAAAAAATTAAAGTAATGACAAGGAGAATGATTTTAGAAAAACCCAGAAAGACATACACAAACTGATACAAAGCAAAGAATCAGAACAACATCGTATACAATAACAGTAATATTGTATAATGAACTTGTGAAGAACAACTTAACTATTCTCAGCCATATAATGATCCAAGACAATCACAAAGGACTCCTCATGAAAATTACTATCTAACTCCAGAGAAAGAAGTGTAATCTGAATAAAGACAGAAGCATACTATTTTTCATTTTCCTTCTTACTTCTTTGCTTCCTTTCTTCCTTCCTTCTCTTCTTCCCTTCTTCCTTTCTTCCTTTCTTCTTTCCTTCCTTCCATCCTTCCTTCCTTCCTTCCTTCTTTCTTTTCTTCCGTCCTTCCTTGTTCAAGCTTTCTTGTGCAAAATGACCAACATGGAAATGTTTTACGTAATTACACCTGTATAACCTATATCAGATTGCTTACCATCTAGGAGAAGGAAGAGGAGGGGGAGAGAAGGATAAAATTTGGAACTCAAAACTTTAAAAAAAGAACAATGAAAGTTAAAATTAATTTCACATATAAGAGAGGAAAATAGAATATTATTTTTAAAATAATCTTGCTGATCTTGACGGGTTATTGTGACTATCAAATTATAAAATATTTAAGCTTAGCATTGTGCCTGGTATGTAGTAGGTTCTAATCTATATAAATAAATGTTTGTTCTCTTCCCTTTCCCCGATCTGCATTGACATTAGGAGTTTCCTTGCTGGAAAGTCACTATACAAGTGAAATGAGATGAACAGGAGGAAAAAGGGAGGGGGAGAGAGGGTGTAAGATATAGGTGGGGGATGAGAGAGGAAGAAGGGGAGGAAGAGGGAGGAAAGAGAAGAGGGAGAGGAAAAAGTTTTTTAAAAAAACCAGGATTCAAAATCACACTTTGCTACTTACCACCTGGTTGATTTGGGGGCCTCAATTTTCTCAGTATAAAACGAGGGAGTTGGCCTCTGAAGTCCCTCCCAGTTCTTAATCCCTGAGTCTAAGTGGCCTTGGTGTTGTGAAGTCTACCCTATCTTGGATCCTTGCCTACACTCAACTGTTTCGAATTCAGAGCTAAAAATTGAGAACAATTCACATTTAGGTCAGGATTTTTAATTCTGAAAATCTCTCTTCACGTGTCGAGGAGTTAGTATTAGGCTGCACAGGCTGAGTGAGAGCTCCTGATACTTTATTATTCCTACTGCATAATTGTCTGTGGCATGTTTTCTCTGCTGTAAGATAGGTAGGGGGAGACACTGAGCAAAAGGGAAAGGGGATGGCTGCAACATGTTATCACTAACAAACCTTGGTCAACTCACAGATCATGTATATACCCTGTTATCAGTCTTTCTCTTCTTTTTGTGTTTGGACACAGTGCTGAGGGCTGACTGTAGTGTGGAAGACCATCTCAGGCAGTCAGCCTTCCAAAGTGTGAGAGATTTCCCAGATCTTTCTTGTTTGAACAGAATTAAGGGAGTCACCATCAGGGTCACCTAGTGGTTAAATACTGAAATTAAAATTAATTTCACATATAATAGGGGAAAATAGAACATAAACTAAGACTAAGTGAAGTGACACGTCTATGGTCACACAATTAGTAAATACCAGAATTGGGATCTGAATCTAGGTCTTCTGAATCCAAATACAGCCCACCTTCACCTAACCCTCACGGTCTCCCAAATCACTGGGAAAATTAAGATAGCAGGTAGCTCCTGCTGAGTATAGTATAGCCAGGGGGTTGGGCTGGAAAATATTTCCTATTCAAGTCTGAAAAAATAATGTACCCACTGATATATTTTTAAATTTAATGTGCATCATTCACATATTCTCCTTCACTTTTTTAAGCCTGGACAATACACAATCAATAAATAAGCCCCTTGTTTCATTTGCCAATTTCTGAAGAGACAGTTATCACACTGAAAATTTAACAATAGGCTCCTGGAGCTAATATCAGTCAGTTTCAGTATACCATTGAGTATAGCATATGCTACATACCTTCATTTTCCTGTTTAGCTTTCTGTGACAAGTCCTACATGACTATAAATGGTTTCCTGGAACCCACTTGAGTACAGACACATAAACTAAAAATAAAAATACAGTAATGAACATCAGACAATCACACACACACACACACACACACACACACACACACACAGAGCAAGAAAAGGGCCATGGTATCAAAGTACTCAATACTCAGTCACCATTTGTTAACTGACATTTAATTAGACAATCATGCATAGGATGGACTAAAAAGGGGAAAAAAAAAGACAGGGAGGTATGACAATAGTAATCTAGATCTGAAGCAATGAAAGGTTAACCTAAAATAGTGAATGAAAAGGAAGGAATAAATCTTAGAGTTATTTTGAAGAGTTGAAAGAATTTGATTGCTGATCCTACATGGAGGTTATTACCTTATCTTAGAAGCAGTCTGCTTCATATGTTACAAAGTTCTGATATACATTATTTCATTTGATCTTCATAATAACTTGGTTGAGGTAGACTGAGAAGGTATCATTAGCCCCATTTTACAGATGAGAAACTGGAGTATGGAGAGACTAAGTGATTTGCCCTAGTTTGTGCATATAGTAAATGGTGGAGTCAAGATTTGAACCCATGCCTTTTGACTATAAGTCAAATACTACAGAAAGAGACTAAAATGTACTGGAAATTAGCAGATAGATGATGACCATGCAGTTTTGGGCTCCACCACATGCTTTTTCTACTATGACACTAATGGTACAGTTCATATCCCCCTAGTAATGTTTTAAGTTCCTGGAAGGGAGAATTTGTTTGATTTTTCTCTATATCCTTAGAGCCTCCCAGTACACCTTGCACATATTAGGAAACTAACAAATGTTTATGGATTGAATTATTCCGTTTTAAAGATGAATAAACTGAGGCTCTTAGAGGTAGAATGATTTATGATCATGCAATTAGTGTCAGAGATGAGATTCAAAGCCTGGTCTCTTGATTTCAGTTCTAGCCCTCTTCTCACTGATTCATACTGTTGCCTCCAGGCAAGCAATCACTTTTGGGTGGAATGACTTATAAATGCAGGAGACCAATGCAGGAACTGAAGTGACACAAGCTCTAGGTAAAGACGTGTAGGATTGAAAATACAGTCAACCAGGATGAACCTGATAACTGCTTCCAATAAAGTCTCTGTGAACATTAATGAAAATGGCTGAAAGACAATTAGCTTTGGAAAAATATCATAAATATGAACACAATTTATCATTTGGCCAAACTGATCAAACTGCTCTTTCACTATACTAATATACCATTTGAAAGTCCATCATTATCAATTAAATGACTGAGTAATGGACAATAATGGCTATAGAAACCACATAACATACTAATTTTCTAATCATTGATAGGTAATAGCTCAAAATATATAATAGCAGGGTTGATATATTTGCCATGGTCAGATCACTAATTACCTGAAAAATTCACTATACATTTACATCAAAAATGTAAATTTGCATTGCTAATTTTTCAAAAAACTGTTTAAGATGTAAAATGAAAATCATAATCTAAAACAACCTTAAGTTATTTTGCACCAAGTGATGTAATCAGTGTGAGCAGACATTCATAGAGGAAAAAGGCCATTGGAAACTATAAGGATGTTTACTTAAAACAATTTTACTTTATATAGGTTCAAGAAAATATGTGTGTGTGTTGGGGTTTTTTCTTTTCCAAAAACTGTGATATAGGAAATGTCATGAGGGCATCATGTTGGACTCTGAGTGACCCTCATTTATTAGAATGGAAGCAAGAACTCAAAGACCTTTATGTTTTGAAATTCTTTTCATGAGTTTTCACAAATGATTTAGTACTATGGTGAAATATTTTAGCACTTTCACGATCATTTTCAAAAGAATTGTTTTCTTTGTAGGGTTTAACTCTAGAGGTAATGAGCACCAATTTTTCTAGTTAAATAGGTCTTTGTGGTTTAAGTCACTGAGCTGGGAAGAATATATCTGTTCTATATATTTATTGTGTCAAAAATATAACCTTGCTCTTCTGTCCTTTTACTTAGAAAATCAAGACCTCTTGCCAAAAGGATGGACCAACTCTAAAATGCAGCCCAAATGGGAACTAACATGCAGACTTACATATACATGCATATGCGATAATCTATACAACATGTATTTATACACACAAATATATGTGTGTGTATACGTATACATACATATATACCTACACATACATTTTTTAAGGCTCTCCAAGCTATCTACTTTGAGTAGTGTCATTCTTTTAGTGAATTTAAACTAGTATAATAGGTCTGCTTGATAGTTTGAGTGATAAGAATCTTCTGCTGATATCCCAAACTGGGACACATTAGGCATGGATAATGTGAGGTTTTCTACCATGAGTGATGGCACTTGACTGTGTTTTCCTGGCTGGCAGCTTTGGGAAACCAACCTTACAAGGCAGTCTAAGTGCCTAGTCAATCTATGACATCTCTGTTGAGTATGAGCCTGCTCTGCTCCTCAAACAGATTCCCTGAGTGTTTAGGACCAGTGTGGCCAATTGGGAATGAGGCTGGGCATCTGCATTTTCTCAGAGGCAAAAGGCACAGGGAGAAAGCAAATGGGACAGGAAATTTCCCATACCCCAAATCTACTTTGGGGACCTTTTAGCTCTGCTACTCAGTGGAATATAATGTGCTGACTTTGTCTCCTCCCCACCACTCATCCATATGGCAGTGTCATCATGATAATTTTCCATCTTCTAGAGAACCATCTTCTATTCAGTTTCCCCAGACTTCCCTCTCTACAGACTTTTCTTCTTCCTATCTGTGAACATTGGTACAGGATCACTGAGATCCCCACCCCCTCCTCCTCAATAAAACCTCTTAAGAAAGAAGATAAATTGCATGTGATGATCTCTGAGTTGTCTTCAAATAATTGAAGAGTTGTTATATACAAAAAAACATTTCACTTATTCAGCTTGGGCCCAGAATATAGAACTAGGTACAGATGATGGAAGCTGCAAAAATATAAATCTGGGCTTGATATAGGAAAAATATTACTAATAATTAGGTCTATCAAACCAAAAGTGGGATGGGCTATTTGGAGTAGTAGGATTGGGGATCATTTATAGTCTTTGAGGCTGGGAGAGATGGGTGCATTTTAGAAAGATTTTGACAACTAAAGTATCCAGAAGGCCAACAGGGTGGGGCAAGGAGTTTATATTATGTCATATTAAATCACTATGCTGTAAGAACCCACTCATAAAATGAGTGTAAGGAAACATGGAAATATTTACATGGACTGATGCAAAGTAAGCAGAATCAAGAAAATAGTATTTGCAATGACTATACTAATTCAAATGAAAGAACCATAAACCAATCAAAAATGAATATTAAAATTTTTAAAGAACAATTAGCGCCAAAAAGTTGTATGAAAAGATACCTTTCCTCTTCTTTGCAGATTTACAAAGGGGAGCAGAGAGTAGTTGTTCATGAATATTGAATATTGAATAAATATCAGACAATTTTTAACATACTGGTTGATTTTGCTGAATTTTTTTTCCTGTTCTTCCTCATTTTCTTTTTCCTTAAAAAAAGGGTTATATGAGACAATTCTTTGGAAGAGAGACAGTTAAGACAAACAAGGGCAAAGCTGTGTGATATAAAAAAAGTCAAAATGATTTTTTAAATAAAGAAAGCAAAAAAAAAAGGCATCTGAGTAATTGAAGGGACTGAAAAATATTACCTGGTAAAGAGATTTGGAGAGGAGATAGAAATAATAGTCAGCTTCAACTATTAAAGGTTGTTCATGTGCCACCAGAGGACAGAACTTAGGCCAAGATAAAGAATGTACAGGGCAAAAGATTTTAACTACATAAAAGAACTTCTTAAATATTTATTTCAAATACTAAAACTTAAAAAACTAAAATTTGAGAAGTATATTGAATAATCACTATAGACTAAGGTAAGCTCTCTGACTGGGGGACCCAAAGTCTCTTACAAAGAAGGATATAAAAAAGAAAGGCTAAGACTAAAAACATTGGGTAACATTTTTTTGTGCTTCTTTTATGAAGTTAATTCTTTTTATGCTTTTCTTGCAAACCTCTCATTTCTTTTCCCAATTTCTCCTCTACCACTATTATTTATTTCTTTAACTCTTCCTGGAATTCTTGCTGACTTTGGATCAAATTAGTATTTTTCTTTGACATTTTGCCTGTAGCTGTTTTCACATTGTTTTCTTCTAAGTTTACGTCTTAGCCTTTCCTTCAACCATAGTAAGATTTTCTTTTCTTTTTTGCACATGAAACTGCAAATCTATTGTGTATAATTTGATATTCCTTTTAACTATGTAATAAATTTATCATGTTTCAAAATTTGATTTGAGACATTCTTTTAAAGTTGTTTAGATGAGAAAGTTGGGAAAGTTTAGATGGGCCCCAGCTGTACTCTGCCTTCTTGACTGCCTACTACATTTCTTTGAAAAAATGTACAGAAGAAAGAAAATGTAAGTAATGGAGGATGACTAAAAACTCAAGGCATAACCTTGTATAAGAATAGTGTAAGAGAAGCTTAAGCACTGAATGAACTAAGGTTGTTAAATAATAGCCTTGTTAATAGTTCCTGTCGTCAGGACAGGTACAGGTTATGCTGAGCAAAGAAAAAGGACCAAATAAATTGGCATATGTGATTATCTCTGATCCACCATCAGTGGCATCTGAAAGGTTATAGAGGATGAGAGAAGTACTATTACTATCTATCTATGAATCTATATATCCATGTACCTATCTATCCATATATGTGCTTTTGTATATATGTATGTGCTTACATATATAACATAGAAGAAATATTATATATATCCATTCAGGTATGTATGTGTGTGTATATGTGTGTGTGTATTAGAAATACCATTTATGAGAGAAATACTTGATAGACAGACTGTAGAAGTACTTACCATGTATATGACAGAAGAATTATTAGAATCTCTCAAGAGAATGCCCTAGAAAATATTTATCTAGATTTAAGCAAAATGCTTGACAAAATTTTCAATGCTGTTCTTAAAAATATCAGTTAGGCTTTTATATAAAGCTGTAAGATTTGCAAAGCACTTTACAGATTACCTCATTCGATCCTCACAACAATCCTGTGTGATTCTGATCCACCTCACAGAGGAAGAAACTTTAATTAAGAGAGCTTAATAGTAGATCTGAATAATAGTGAATTACTGAGGCAAGATTCAGGCCTTCTGACCCCAATGCCCTGTTCATTATTTCACCAAGTAGTCTTGCAGAAAAGTTGGTGATGTGCAGGCTAGATAATACAGTCATATAGCTACATGGATTTGCAATTCGTTGAATGGCCAGAACCAAAGAGTGGTCATTAATGAGTTAAGGATTTGGAAGGAGGTCTCTGTTGGAGTATTGCATAGATCCACAATTGGCCCTATGCTATTTAATTAGCATTTTATCTATTGTTTAAATAAAGCCACATGTAGATTGCACGTTATTCAAATTTGCAGATTCACAAAGTTAGGAATAATAACTAACCCTTTAGATGACAGGATTCAAAAAGATTCTGACAAAATGGAATATTGGAATAGATCTAATGATATAAAATCTCATAGTAATAAATGTGGAGTCTTATTTACACTTGGTTTTAAAAAATTAATTGACAAGTATAAGATGGAAAATGTGGCTAAAAAGCATTTCATCAGAAAAAAGGTCTGGTGGTTTTAATGGACAGCAAGCTCAACATGAGTCAACACTTTGATATGACAGCCAGAGAAGATAATGTGAGCTTAGGCATCAATAAGAGAAGCATTGAATTCCTAGTTGTGAACCACTCCAATCATTCTGGAGAACAATTAGAAATTCTGGCCAAGGGGCTATAAAACTGTGCATATCCTTTGATCCATCAATACCATTGTTAGGTCTACATCCCAAAGATCTAAGGAACAGGAAAAGGACCAATATATACAAAAATATTTATAGCAGCTCTTTTTTGTGGTAGCAAAGAATTGGAAATTGAGGGGATACCCATCAATCTGGGAACGGCTGAAAAATTGTGGTATATAACTGTGATAGAAATATTATTGTTTTATACATGTAAACCCTAACCCTAGAATTAGAAGTTGGAGGAAGGAGACACAGGGAAAAAAAAGGGAAAGAAGAAGGACTTGATTACATTAAATATAAAAGAGTTTGTACAAATATAGTCAAGATCAGAAAGAAAGCAGAAAACTAGGAGGGAAAATTATAGGCATTTTTTCAGATAAAGATCTCACATCTAAAATATATGAAGAACTTTGTCAAATCTATAAGAATACTAGACATTCCCCAATTGATAAGTGGTCAAAGGATATGAATAGGCAATTTTCCAATGAAGAAATCAACAATTCACAGTCATATGAAAAAATGCTCTAAATCATTATTGATTAGAGAAATGCAGATTAGAACAACCTTGAGATATCATTTTACACCTATTAGATTGGCTAAAATGATGGAAGAGGATAATGACAAATGTCACAGAGGATGTGAAAAAATTTGGTTGTTAGTTCACTGTTGGTAGAATTGTGATCTGATTCAACCATTTTGAACAGCAACCTGGAATTATGCCCAAAGAGTTATAAAACTACCTACACCCTTTGACCCAGCAACACTACTATTTGGTCTTTTCCAAAGATGATTAGGGAAAAGGAAAGAATCTATATCTCTAAAATGTTTATAGCTGTTCTGTTTGTGGTTGCAAAGAACTGGAAATTGCAGAGCTGTACATCAATTGGGAACTGACTAAACAAGTTGCGGTATATGATTGTGATTGAATACTACTGTGCTATAAGAAATAATTAGCTCAATGGTTTTAGAAAAACTTGGAAATACTTGAACAAAATAATGAAAAATAAAATGAGCAGAAACAAGAGAAGATTGTATGCAGTAACAGTAATATTCTTTTAAGAAAGATTTTGAGCAGATAAGTCATTTAATTAAGTATGAAGGACATGAAGACACTATCTGAATACAGAGAAAGAACTTATAAATAGAAATATGTATAGAACAATTTTACATATTATAATGCCAATGTGATATTTACAGCAACCACAGCAGCTATGACTATGTTGATGTAATTCTGAATCACAAAATGTAACAGACACTCCACATGGAAGACAGAACCAAAACATTTATTCAAACACCAGAAAATTGAATCCCAACACCAGAAAGCCATATATATCACAGCAACCAAGAAGTTGGTACATATAACCAATGTAGCAAGCACCAACATTCCCAAGCCTTCCCTTTGTCAGGTCTTCAAAACAAAACAAGTTCCCTTAAGCAAAAATGCACCTCTTTCACTCATGCTAGCTGCTCTGCCTCCACCCTGCTTACTCCTAGTTCTGCTCCTACTCTCCCCTGCCCCTTTCTGCTCTACCCTTTCTGTTCCACCCTTTCAGCAAGCTCCTTCCACCATGGGATCCGTATGATTACATTTGGTCTATTAAGGGAAGGGAAAGTCTTCAAATTCCCTTAGGCCTATTAATGGGCATGTAGGATCTTCAAATTCCCATTCTCCTTACATTCAGCCCCAAGATCTTTCATGTCCCTTACATAGGTCAGTGGAAGTTTATAGGTAACTAGTGTCAACAGAACTTTATAGCAATGTAACAGGGATAACACAAAATAAACACAGAAAACAATATCCTAGGGTAGGACTTGAGCACAAGCACCCCATCATACCCCTCAAATGAATGGGACCCAAAATCTTGGGGTAAGGGGTGAAGGTCTCTTCTTCTATGTCTGCTTGCTGCTGAAATTGAATGTAAAGCTGTCCCTGTCCCAAGAGGTCTTATTCAAGAGATAAGTTCTTTAGCCAGCCTTTGGAATGTGGCCAATGTCCAGGTGACAGGAGTAACAGTTATGGACAGGGGATGATGTCCAGCTTAAGTGATCAGGCATCTACAGGTGAAGGGTACTAAGCCTGCAGGAAACAAATCTAGCAAACAAGGTGAACAGACAAAATGCCAAGTCTGGAGTCCATGAATGCACTATTGTAGCCTCAGTCACTGAGGAGTATATGAGTTAAGGGTACAATTTGGTAATCATCTTCTCCTGAATAAACAACAGTTACAGTATTATCCTTCCAATGTGCTATAATCTCTGAAGCCTTTGGAACATTGCCTGGTTTACATTTTACCCATACTCCTAATTTTATTCTATCAGTAAACCAAATGCTTCAGTTCCTCTTTTAGTAATTTCAGAAGAAGGATCAGTTTCTACAAGTGGTATTGTTTCACAAGGAATAATCAATTGAACTCTTCTACCATTTTTACAAAACTGTATAGGTTCTTCACCTAAATTTTGGAATGTCACAACAATTTCTCTATTACTCCAGCCAATACATATATTCCTCAAGCTGATAATGCTGATTTAAGTAATATCCATCCAAAATGATTTTTAGGGATTCTCATACATATTCCAGTGGAGATTTTTCTTATTTCTTTTCTAGCTAAGAAAATGTCCTCTAAACAATGCAAATCATATCCTGTCAAACCAAGTGTCCCTGGATAGGGTGCTGGGATATCCTGCCAACTATACCATAAACACAAAGTCAATGATGATCATCTCTCCTGAGGACTGCTGTCATGAATAACTTTCAGGATCTAATTGCATAGTATAGTGAACTCTCTATATATTCAGCAGTAAACTAAAGAAAAATATTCAAGAAACTAAAGCATATCATTCAAAACAATATAACATAACATATTACTAAAGTGGCCACATGGCCTTAAACAAAACATATCATTCAGTAAGTCACAATCTCCTCAATCAATATATAGTACCCGACTAAAAACTTTTTTCATCTTAACTGAGGCTGGCTTCCAATCATCCTTAAACCAATCATACTTACGGGGCAGCAGAAAGTACAAAATCCATCCACTCCTACATCACAAAAAGTCACAATTCATCAGCCAAAGTAGAGTACCAAGTAAAGTCCTCTTTCATCTTAACTCAAGGCTGACATCCAAACCCCATGGCTCTTCTTCCACAGGTTGACCACTCCCAGCTCTTGCCTGAAATCACGTGTAGGCAGTTCCCTGCTCTGGTTCTATATCTCAGCTTTTTGCTCCACTCCAAGCTCTTCAGTTATTGTTTATAGGAAGACAAATTTAATAGAGCTACAACCATATTCACACACACATTGCTGGCACTGTCATCTCAATTCACTTTCTGTCTGACAAAGTAACACAAATCAACAGACAAAGCTTCTGTCTGAGAAATCAAACGCAAATCAACAGTAAAGTCCCATGACTTCTGGAAGCAGTAATAAAGTCCTCTTTCAGGGCTTCTGTTTCAACAGTAAAGTCCTCCTTCAGGGTTTCTGTAACAGCAGTAAAGTCCTCTTTCAACAGACGGAATGCTTCTTTCTGACAAAGTAAAAGACACAGAACACACAGACAGAGTGCCAAAATCATAAGCCTTCTCCCTTTCAGTTCTGCTTGGTCCCAGTGCATGCTTGAGCTTTTCTCTGCTCTGCTCCTTCCTGTTCCACTCTTTTAGAAATCTCTTCCCATGGTGGGTTCCATGTGACAATATTAGGCCTATTAATGGCAGAGAACATCTCTATAAACTCCCTTAGGCCTGTTAAGGGCAACACAATTTATGCTGTTTCCTAAAAAGACTTGACACAACAGAAGGTGAGGCTCAAAGGCACTTGAACAGCTGTAACAAGCAGCAAAGTACTATTTTGTTTGCCATTAGGCACACACACACACACACACACACACACACACACACAAGCTCTGTGTGTGTGTGTGTGTGTGTGTGTGT
>JAQQSU010012012.1:0-12025 GCA_028627135.1 Pseudochirops cupreus
CATTGTGCCTCCAACATGCTTTCCACTAGACCAGCAGTTCTCAAAGTGTGGTCTGAGGCTCCCTGGGGGTGTCCCAGACCCTTTCAGGGGGTCCACAAGGTCAAAGCTATTTTCATAATAATGACGAAGGCTTATTTGCCTATTGCCAACCACATATCTGGTAAGACCAGATTTTCTCCATACTCTTCAGCCAAAACAGCTTATCACAACAGACTGAATGCAGAAGAAATATAAAAATCTAGCTGTGTTCTATTTAGCCAGACGTTAAAGAGATTTGCAAAACTATGTAAAACAATGCCAGCCTCACATTTCTTTGTTTTGGAAAATATAGTTATTTTTCTTAAAAATGTTAAAAAAAAAAAAGAAATTGAGATGGAACCTAAGCATCCATTTATTACGCGCATACAAGTAGCCCACAGAGACATCATTGTAAAATGGAGAGTGTGTTGGACTTAGGGTCAGGATGTGAATTCAAGTTTTGACATTGCTACTTAACTAGCTGTATAAGCTTAGCAAATTATATAACTCTGATAATCCTCAGGTTCCTGAAATTCAAATATGGAAATAATGGCTTGGCATTAATTACTTCACAAGGCTATTGTGGAAGTGGTCTGCTGCATTTCAATTACTACATGCATCTTGGTTAATGTTATTTCTTCTCTGATGTGACAGGAAATAATTTTGCCACCCTGGGTGTACTGCACTTCTGCCTTCCCTCATTCTACTTTGTTTACTTTGCTGTTTTTCCTTTTAATTTTCTTTTTGCCACGAAATCATTTTTTTGAGGATATGATCTATTTTGAGTTATTTATCCAGATTTGATTTTGAGTAAGTATTTCATTGGTCTATAAGGTAATTCCATATTAAATATTGCCAGTGAAAATGTTACAGCAAAAAGTGAATGAAAGTTACGTAGAAAATTTGAGCTTCATGGGAGAAGTGGAGACGGCCCTTTAATAATCAGAGACATCCAAAGATTAAGTAACAGCTGGACTTGGCTGTTGTAAAGGTGAATCTTGTTCAGGTTTGGGATGGACTAAGAGTACTCTAAGGTCCATTTCAGCTCTGAGATTCTATAATTTTGAGAAGGGTGGTTAACATTTTATATCATGATTACTCATATTAATAAGAGAAACAAAAATCAAGTGTTTCTATCAGTAAGTAGAGAAAGCTTTTGTCAAAAGACAATACTCATTTCTGTTGGAAATCACTAGAAAAATAGGAATAAATGGACTTTTCCCTAACATAATAAACTGCATATATCTAAAGCTGAGCCAGAATTATATATGAAAATGATAAAGGAGAGGCCTTTCTATTAAGATAAATTAAGGTAAACCTGGTAAAGGTAAACCACCACTGCTCTGTGATACACTGTTATAAATGTTGATTATTATAATAAAAGAGAAAAAGAAATTCAGAAACGAATTATAGGGAAGCAAGAAACAGGATTAGCACTTATTGATGATGATATACTGGTGTACACCAAGAGCCAAAGAAAATTATTGCAATTAATAAATTAATCACAGTTGCAGGATACAAAAATCACATACATGTGAAATACTTTTATGTCTTACTCTCCTCTCACTAAAAGAAACCAAAAGAGCAGAAAAAAAATAAAGAAAAATTTCGTTTACGGTGACTATAGAATGTCTAAAACAATGGAAATTTTATCTCCTAAGTTTCACACTAGAACTATATGAATATAACTATAAAACATTAAGGAAATAAAGATATCTAAATAAATTAATTTTAATTACTCATGGGTATGTTGAGCCAGTATAAAAATGCAAGACTATATAGATTAATTTATTAATTCAATGGCAATACCAAATAAATTAGCAGAGGATTAATATGTAGAAAAATAAAATCATAACAGGAGCAGCTAGGTGGTGCAGTGAATAAAGGATGGGCCCTAGAGTCAGGAGGACCTGAGTTCAAATCTGACCCTAGACACTTGACACTTACTAGCTTTGTCACCTTGGGCAAGTTGCTTAACCCCATTTGCTTTGCCTCTTCATTGCAAAAATAAAAATAAAAATAAATCAAAAATCATAACAAAACTGATCTGGAATAAAAAAGTTAAGAATCTCAAGGGAAATGGTGAAAAAAAATTCAAATTATTATAAAGTCAGTAATCATCCAAACAAAATAGTACTGATTAAAACAACAGATAAGTACAAAACATGCCAAAACACATAAACTAGTAACCTAATGTTCAACTGATCCAAAGGCTTGAGCAACTGGAGGAGGGAATCACTATTTGACAAAAAGTGATGTGAAAACTGGACAGCAGTCTGGCAGAAATTTGGGTTAGAACAACATCTATCGTCATATCAAAGATTCTCTCTCGATGGAAAAATGGAATAGACATAAAGGATTACATACATCATAAACAAAGCAGAGAAATTAGAAAGAAATTACCTTTCAATTCTGTGGCTGAGGAAGATTTCACAACCAAAGTATAAAGATCAAAGAAGATGAAACTGAATTTTGAATATGTAATATTAAAAAAAAAGTTTACTCAGATAAAGTACAGCACTAAGAGGGGCTGAAAATTGAATTGTAATAATTGAAAATATAATTGAAAAAGTAATCTTTGCAGCAAGTTTCTATGAAAATGGTCAGATTTCTAAGATATATTACAAATTTTAAAAATAGCCAAAAGATGAACAAGCAATTCCCAAGGGAAGAAATTCAAGCTATCAGGAAATTATGGATACAAGATGCAAAATGAGAAATAGATGTTTGGATATTACTAGTGATATAATTTGTTTTACTTGCTCACGTACATAACTGCTACAAAAGTTTTGTTTTTCCCTTTTGTCCCCCCTCCCAAATTGGGTGCAGTGGATATATGGGAATGAGTGAAAATAAATGCTTATTAATTGAAAATAAAATTATACATATGTATCTGTTTCTCTCCATATACACACATACAAACACATATATATGTACATATGGACACATATATGTACTTAAATTCTTGTTGATTAAATGAATGAGGCCTTCCAATTGTACTTAGGCTGGACCTTCAACAGCATATTGTATAGAGACTATCCGTGGGTCACTACTTGAAGTCTTCCCAGCTTTGTAGGACTTGCCAAAATTAATGTTAAATAGGCATAGCCCTCAAAAACCCAGGGTGAACTCCACAGCATAATAAGATACCAGAACGAGATTTTAATGGAAGAATGGGTACATCTACAATGATATGCAAATGTGAAAAATGAAAGCAAATACCCATTGCCATATATCAGCAGGAAAGATGTTATGGGATTTGTTTTGTTCTCATAGTAATGAAAAATTCTCTTTTCTATAAGAAATACATCACATATAGAGAGTGATTTCCATACTGCTATTTGGCATAAGTCTAGGACTAAAAATAAAATCTACTGCAATACTTCCCATATACCATGCTGCTTATTGGGGTATAGTTTACAATTAATTCTCAGAAAATCATTTAGACCAAAAACATTTAGTAAACAAACCGATAATCATTTGTTAAGCACCTATTGTTTGGTGGTTACAGTTCTAAAGTCTGGGGATTCTAAGAAAGGCATATAAAGGCAAAAGACAGTCACTGTTCACAGTCTAACAATGAACAAACAAGCTGGATACCAGACAAATTGGAGATAATCTCAGAGGGAAGGCATTAAGATTAAATAGGACTGAGAAATACTTCTTGGGAAAGTGAGATTTTAGCTTAGACTTTAAGGAAGCCAGGAAGCAGAGACAAGGAAGGAAAGAATCCTAGGCATGGGGGAGAGTCAGTGAATATACCCAAAGTGGGGAGATGAAGCATCTTGTTTGAGAACATCAAGGAGGCCTGTGTCACTAATCTTAGACAATGTGGAGGGAAGTCAGATGTAAGAAGACTTAAAAGGTAGTAAGGGGACAGCTTATGGAATGTCTTAGAAACTAACCAAAAGATTTTATATCTGATCTGAGAGCTAAAAGGGAACCACTGGTATTTATAGAAGAGTAAGTGAAGAGGCTGACATAGTCAGACCTACAAGTTAGGAAGATCACTTTGGCAGCTGAATGAAAGATGAATTGGGGTGAGAAGAATCTTGAGTCAGAGACATCAACCAGAAAGCTATTGCAATAGCGTAGGGAGGAATAAACCACAAACTCAATTTTGAAGTGGAATCAATGTCTTTTTTTTGAAGTTGCTCCAATATTTATTTGTTTGGCCTAAAATTGCCATTTTTGCTATGTGGGGATACATATAGTATTATTAAAAATAAAAGGATAAGAAGGGACAGAAGAACAGAAATCTGACCCATGCAATCTCTTCTCTTTGTCCTTCCATACAAAGAATAGAAGATATCAGTCTCATTATCCTCACGTGAAAAGTGCTGAGTATCAGAAAAAAATACAGTCAAACTTTTATTCATTACCCTGCCAAACAAATTTAGAAATGTTTCATATTGATTCCTGATAAGGAAATCTAATAAAAAATGACAGTGTATCATTTCTTTCAGCTCAAGTTAACAACAGAAGACATATAGGAGGTTTGCAGACTGGAGACAGGGTTTGTCCAGGAATAGCAAAGATTAGCATTCTAAGTGAAGGGAAAAGAAAATGTCTCAAACCCAGCATAGAAGGGAATAAACTTGTACAGCATTCAGTAATTGGTACCAACTGACATCTCTCTTCTCTGATATGAATTTTCAGGTTATAATTGCAGAGCTGACTGAAAAAGCTTGTCCTTAGGGGAGGCATTCCAGGTTCAAGAGTTCTGATGAGCCCTAGCCTATGTATCAAGCAAGGAGGAAATTCAGAAGCTAGTATATATCTGACCTCAGGAGTAGGGATGGTTTTCCTTTTTGCTTCCATTCCAGGCTGAAGCCTGTGGAAGAATAACTTGGGTAGTAATCTCAGAGCAGATAACAAGTCTAGAGTTCTGTCACTCTGAAGTAGCATTGTTTTCAGGTGGCTGATAGTGACTAAAACCAAAAGCATAATGTTGGACTTCCAGAAGGAACAAGAGAGCTAACATGTTGCTCAGAAACAAACCAAGGTCAAGTACTTGAAGAGTTTAGATAAATAGGGCAGCGTTCAGACTTTTCCCTGGGTCAGACAACGTTGGAGCACTGAAAACGTGCAAGTCCCTAGCTTGATCTGTCCCTGAGATCCTAGAAAAACACAATACTTATTATCCTCAAGAAAGAAGCAACTAGACCTTTCATGCAGGTCCTGCAGAATTACACAGCCCAGGCATAGCATCATATCATAAGTCAAGAAGAAGACTGGAAAAATGAGCAAAAAAGGATCTTATAATATAGAGTTATTATGGAGAAAGTGATACATAATATACAAATTCAGAAGAAGAGAATAATTCTAAAATATCCATAAAGAAAGCCTAAAAGAAAAACTCAGCTTAGATCAAGTCCAACGAGAATTCCTATTACAAGCAATGAAGTAAGAGTTTTAAAATATTTCAATAAAAATGTTAATGAATGAAATGGTTTAGTAAAAGAAACAAGAGTGGTAGGGTATTTTTTTTTAACAAGACAGTTATTTAAGAAAGAATTGGGATTTCTGGGGTCAGATGGAAGATGGCAGAGAAAAGAGAGCACTCAGCTGAACTCTCTCAACATTCTCCTCTAAACAACTTTAAAATAATGTCTCAAATTGAATTCTGGAGTAGCACAGTCAATGA
Source organism: Pseudochirops cupreus (assembly GCA_028627135.1). Taxonomy (NCBI): domain Eukaryota; kingdom Metazoa; phylum Chordata; class Mammalia; order Diprotodontia; family Pseudocheiridae; genus Pseudochirops; species Pseudochirops cupreus. Next base: position 5,666 of record JAQQSU010012012.1, read on the forward strand.
AAGTTAAGAACAAGACTTTCTTCTAGTCTAGGACAATCTAGGAAATCAGAAAAAGAGATCTGTGGTACGGGGGTAGAGGTTGCCCTGGAACCCACATGCATAAAATACCATGATGACAGAAGCAGCAGCATCTTCTAGAGCTCTCAAAATGATAATAAGAAGACCTGGAAGATGGTCATAAGGGGATCTCCTCTAGTACTGGACACTAGACCAGATGCTGTTTGGCAGCTCCATTGTCTATCCCTACTTCTGCAACATCAGTGAAGATGCAATTAAAACAATTATTGAGAGTTATTTTGCCTAGTTATTTGCCAATAAAACTGACAATCTAAGTAAAATCTATGGCTATTTATAAAAATGTAAACTGTTCACATTAACAGAAGAGGAAAAAAAAGCATACTTAAATAACCCTATCTTAGGAAAAGAACTTGAAAAAGCCATCAATGGCCTCTCAAAGAAAAAATACCAGATGTATTTGGAAGTCAGTGCTACCCAAATAGATAAAGAAAAATTAATCTCAATGTATAGTTTATATACTAATATACTAAATTATATGCTAATATACTAAAAATAAGGTTAAGTTCTACCAAATTCCTTTTATGATCTAGTTAGTGTGTATCAGAAACGAGACTTAAAACACAGATCTTTCTGATTTCCTCTATCCACAATGCCGAAATGTTTCTCTTTCCTCAAAATGTTTCTTTACATTTGGCTCAGAGAAGCTGTTGCCAAAGAATATTGACATCTTCTTTTCTTTGTTATTAATTTGTTTTTTACCTTCTGTTCTCTTTTTTGTCCATGCTATTTCCCTATTCTGCCTATTGACTTTCCAAAGAGTTAGATTACAGATGGTCAGAACTATATTAGGTCATAGATGGCAATGCTCAATATTTCAGATCTCTGATTTTTCATCAACGTGACATTTATATGGTAGTCCTGGAGATTCTACAAGAAACACATGCCTTTTTCAGCACAATAAATCAAGGCTATTCTCGTGCAATATAAAAGAAATAAAGGCATAGAGCATTCAGATTGGTGTTCCACGTTTGAGAGAGAATATTGTAATTATTATAACCCTTCCAAAATCACTTTAATAAGGCTTATTGGTTAAACTTTGGCAGTTTCTGCTTTTGGAAATATAAATTTACTATCATTGAAAAGCATGCCATCATTTATGCTATTTAGTTAGTTAAAATGGCAGTTTTACTTTTCTTAATAAGAGTTTTCTCACCCTTTGTACTTGGAAACGTAGATGATTAATTTCCCTAAGCAACTTCTCTCTTTTCTTTTTTCCTTAATTTGCTGAATGTGGACCAAATTTACCATTAATTAAGAAGAATGCATGGGCATTAACATTTGGCAAGTAATAGATCAGCCTTTCATCAGTTAAATGACCCCAGTTAGGCTATTTCTACACACTCAAGCAGTTTGATCATTTCAGATGAATGGGCCAATTGTTTGATTACATCAACTCTTTGTGTATCAAAATAGTCAATTGGGTTAACTTATAAACTTGATTATAGAGAATGTGAAAAATGGAAAGGCCAATTGAAAGAAAACTGAATTTTGAGGGCTGAGTTTGAAGTCATGGGATTTGAGTTAGATCCCATGCAACATTTTCGTTTTACAAATGAGGAATCCCAACCCCCAAACCATATAGTGACTAGTGTCTGGTTACCGTTGGTTAGCTCCCATTTCTGAGTGCAGTATTTTTTCTACCATACTACACTACTTCAGTGCAATAAGATGAATAGATAGATGAAGCACTTAGTAAGTGTTTATTATATATCAGACATTGTGCTAATCACTGGGGATAAAAATACAGTGAAGAAAGACAATTTCTGCCCTAATGGAAAGTACAATCTTAAGAAGAAAAACAATACATATAAGGTTGTTTGGGTAACAATTCTGTGTTTGAATGATGCCAGGGTGTAAGCATGATCTGGTTCTGGACAGTATTAGTCTATTAGAGATGAGGAACCTAGGAGCAGAGTCCAATTTTAATTTATGGGGATGTAACGGTGATGGCTAGGGTGAGTGTATCATGATGGAATGGTAGCCCAGGAAGTGAGGACAATGTATGTCTGTTCATTCATCTATTTCCCCATTTATTTTATTTTATTTTTTATTTGTTTTTTTTGGGGAGGGGAAATGTCTTTTTCGGTTTATTCACCTCTTTCTCTTCAATTCTGGGCTCAGATTATTGTCCATCCATAGTGACTGCACGAGAACGTTTGTACTATTTGATCAGCTTGATGGCTCGTCCAAATGCATTTCTAGTCTGGATAATAGGCATTCTTCATTAACTTAGTTTTTCCTGTATGAACAGTTAGACCAAGCCACTTTATGTGATTACAGACCTAATTCAGGAAGTTCTGCAATGTTCTGGGGCTGGATGCAATTAGCACAAGGTCCTCTGCAAACAGGAGGATTTGGAGGACCTCACCATCTATAGGGAAATTCTTTTCATCTGGACACTACATTAGGCATCATCCACAGCAGTGGCAAACAGCCTTGGCAGGTATCCATCTTCCTGATCTATGCCTCATCTAACAGTAATAATTGGAGCAAAAAGATTTCTTTCTCTGCTGTAATATATTTTAACAAATATTGCAGGATTTTAACATGCATGGAGACACCTTGCTGGCATAGAGCCTTCTCTATCTTCCAGAAAGGTGGTATTTTGTACTATTGAATCAAAACCCTTTATAGTCAAATGGTCAAAATAAAAAAAAAAAACATCTTCTATTTTCTGAACATTTCAGTCATCAACCATGTGACCGTAGAGATTATTTCCCCATTCTAACAAAAAGTGTGCCTATTTTATTCAATGAAAGGAAGCATTTGATAGCAGGAAGAGTTGGCCTCATAATGAGGAAAAGTAGGGTTCAAATTCTGCCTCAGATATATATTGGCTATGTGTCCCTGGGAAATGCATTCACTTTCTACGAATCCCAGTAAGAGAAGCAACTCTCATGAAATCATAAAAGGGTACCCCCCAAAAGGGTTACACATACACATTCATGCTAAGCATTAATAAAACATGCAAACAGCTGTTAAATACAGTCAGTGACCCTGTGTACTTGTTTCAGGAAGGGATTATATAGCATTTTCTTTCTTTAAATGCTGCCTAACATAGAAACAAGGAAGCAAGCATCTGGGCTCTTGAAATGCAGAAAAGAGAGAAGAATAGAGACAAACCAAGGCAATTTCACCAGGTGCTGTGCACTCTTGCTCCTCCCTCATGCATCAATTAAGCCTTAAATGGCGGAATATGGGATGTTTAATGGACTTCTAAGCAGTGTTCCTATCAAAGACTCCTGGCTGAGATAAGAGAGGTATGAGAACCAAACATTTCAGATGATATTCTATGTTTTATACATTGACCATAAATCCCAGCTCTTCACTCAAAGCTCTCCTAAAGAGGGTTAGTCTCCTTAGCATCAAAACGTACTGTTTCTAGAAACTGGTTGCACACACTCCCTGGATTAATAAATAAAGTGGGTTTTTCTTTGTGGCAGCATCACATTTGTTAGAACCAATACTAGTTGATGTGCAAGCATTAGCTTAATAAATAAGTAAGAGGCTTAAGAATTATATGCCTTTATAAGTTTGTGAAGTGTATGTAGCAAGGAAATAGAAATAAATATAAGTAATATTGGCTTAAAAAATAGCCATGACCAAGAAAGTATTTCAAAAAAGGCTAGAAGTCTTGCTTGTTATTTATTTCAATCCCCTAGCTACTATGAATTATTTAAATAATATATATTTATACTGTATAGGACTTATTTGTTTATTTTACTAGGGGCAAATCACAGGACAATGCATTTAGTACAAAAGTCTACTTTTGATATTCTCTTATTCAAACAAAAGAGGTCTTGAAAACAGCATGTAATACAGGGCTGCAACTTGTGGCACTCTTTTATTGGGACATAAAATCTAAGTCCTTCATCTATGGGACACAGAGGCCAAATAATCTGTTATGGGAAAAAATAAAATTATGTCTTACATGCTATAATTTTATTTATTTGTCTTTTAGAGCCTTTCTCTTATTACACAAATAATGGAGAGCATTATTAGAATTTTAAAAAGGGTTCATTTTTCCACCTAATATTTAAGCTTGGGCGTGACACGGAACCTTTCTAAGCCTCAATGAAATATCATTTGAGAGAAAATTAGAGTTCTTAAGTTACTTTCCTTGTAGGGTAGTTGTTAGTTTCAAATGACATGACTGACATTGTGAATTATATATAATGTATATATATATATATATATATACATATATATATATATATATATACATACATGCATATATTGTGCATATATGTACACACACACACACACACACACTGCTTGCTATGGTTTGTCCTTTGTTCTTGAAGAAGACAATCACATCAGGGAAGTGGTGCCATGACAAGGAAGTGAACTGGATTTAAGTGAGGCAGGGCTGAACAAAGTCACCAGCCTCACTTTCACCTCCGAAGTCATCTGGGTCCAGTGGCCAGATACGCATCAGGACAACTGGTGGTGGCCCAGGATTGCAAGTGGGAGACCTTGGCCTTTCCAAGCTAAGGTCTTTAACAGGACTCAGTTTGACTGAAGCAGTGCCCATTTAGAGATTCAGGCTTAATAAAAAATGAGGCAAAGAATGAGTTCTTAAAAAAAAAAAACAAATTAGGAGGGGAAGACCCTCAGGACTTCTGACTAAAAGAGAAACAATTGTTATTTACGTCGATTCTGAGGCAATCAGGACTCAAACAGTGACCAAGCAGGGCTTGGTCTGGGATCAGAGTGATTTGGGGTTAAGGATGGTCTTTAAGAGAAAAATCAAAAATAATTAAAAATAACAAGTTTCAGAGATTTATACATACATGTACATGTGTGTGTATGTATATATATATGCATGCATACATACACAGATATACAATATATGCACATATATGAATATATAATAGTTCATATATTTATGAAACTTCATGCTTCCTAAACATCCACATCCAATTACATATTCTAATTGCAGCACAAAATACATGGATTGTAGAATCAGAAAACTTGAGTTTAAATCCTACTTCAGGCACTTCATACTTGGGTAACTCAATAGGTCATTTCCTTCTCTAGGATTTGATTTTCTTTGCCTGGAAAATGAAAAAATTATACTTGATAACCCCCGAGGGCTCTTCCAGACCCGTATCTATGACTGTAAATCAACTCGACCTAACCTATAGGTCAGCTGAGACCTTTTTTTTTAATTTGGTTTAGAAGTTCATAAGTTAGGGCCTTTATTTGCATTAAGAATAAACTGTGACTTGTGTGATGCTGACCCCTCAGTTATGTTTCCTATTCTTTATAGCTAAACTCCCAACGGGCATGGATAGCTGAGAAAAAGAGGTCTGGGTTCTATCCTGAATTTTCTCAAATTCCTCAGGATGATATATGCAGTCACTCCCCAACAATAAAGGAAATGTCCTTACTTACTAACTTTTCACTTGATTATATCTTTTTCTACGAAAATAGAACTCTTCATTAAAACATTTGAACAGGGGGGCGGAGCCAAGATGGCGGCATAGCAGCAGCAACATGTTGCAGCTCTCACATAGACACCCCAAAATACCCATGAAATAGGACTCTAAACCAATCCTAGAACTCCAAAAGGCACACAAAGATACTTCCCACTAAAGTCAGCTCAGCTACAAGGAACCATATCAGCACTGTGAACTGAAACCAGCCCGGCCTGAAGCCCTGGCTGTGCCCTGGGGGCGGCTGGACGGGAGAAGTGGAGGAGCCTCAGGTGAGCGGATTAGGGGCAGCTGCCAGCAGCGTTCAGAACTAGCTCAGTGGGAATTGCGAATCCAGGAAAGTTAAGCAGTCCGGCTAGAAGGCCTCCAGAGCAGAAAAGCGAAAGGCAGAGATTTTGCACCTGCCTCCGCGTTGCAGCTTCCCACCCGTGGCCTGCAGACAGCAGGGGGACTAAGTGATTTTTCTGAGACCAGTGCTCTTGCGTTGAGCGGCCTGGATCTGGATCGCCATCTTGGGCCTCGGTCCTGGAGTCTTCCTTATCCACTCTGCTGGAAGTAAATAGGAAGAGTCCCAGCATCTTCCTGAGAGCTATGGCAGCCAGGAGGACCCCAGCGATTTGGGACAGAGCTTTCCCTTCTGGAAGTAGAACCCCACAAAGATTTAAAAAAAAAATCACGGACTGAACAACCATGAGTAAGAATAAGAATAAGAAGCAAAGTAAGAACAGCTCCCAAACCCTAGATTCCTTCCTTGGGGAAAAGAAAGATCATGAGAGAGAGAGGGAGGAGGAGAGCACAGCCAGAGCACCCCCACCAGGGGCCTCCAATAAACATGAAGAATGCC
>JAQQSU010012013.1:0-12025 GCA_028627135.1 Pseudochirops cupreus
TATGTATACATACATATATGTCTATATAGGAGGGTTTATATATGTATATGAACAGATATCTGAGTATGTGTATGTATGTGTACATAGAGGGCACAAGATCAATTGAATAGGAAGGGATGATAGTTTAAAAGGTGAAATTCTGAGGTGGGAGAGGATTAGAATGAGAGGAGACAGGGAGAGACAGAATGAGTTTAATCATCTCATATAGAAGAAGCAAGGCATAATTGTTACAATGGAGGGGAAGAATAGGATGGCAAAAGGGAAAGGGTCAACCTTACTCTTATTGAATTTGGCTTAGGGAAGGAATGACAAACTCTAAACTGGGTATCGTGCCACACAGGAGAGTAGGGGGAGATGGGGATGAGAAATGGGATGATGGAGGGGAGGGAAGAGTGGGTGGGAGGGTTGCTGGAAACATGCACTTCTGTAAAGGGACAGGAAGAGGGTAGAGTATAGGACAAAGAGGGCAGGATAGGAAGGAGGAACATATAATCAATCAGTCTCTCACAATATGTCCCTTGTAGAGATATTCTGTGTAACTACATATGTACAGCCTGTATTGAACTACTTTTCCTGCCAGTGGGGGTGGGTGATGATGAAGAAAGGGAAAGAATTTAGAATTTAAAGTTCTATAATAAAATGTTTATATATATATAATTATTATTATTATTAACTATATGCAACTGGGAATTATGATATATAGGCATATAGGCACTGGGGTAGGGAGATCCATTCTGCCATACCAGAAAGTCAGAGAGGCAATGGAGAAGGACATAGGAGAGCAGATTCAGGGAGGGTTTATACAGTGGGACGGCTGTCTTGGGGTGGTGGGTAGGGGAAAGATGGGGAGAAAATGTGTAACTTAAAATCTTGTGGAAATGAATGATATAAACAAGAAAATAAAAAAAATAATTTTATTATTGAAAAAATTAGACTGGAGCAACTGGAAGCCAATTACTTTTGAGAAATCAAGATACTATAAAACAGAACCAAACAAAATAAAAAATAGAAGGCAATGTGAAATATCTCCTAGCAAAACCAATGATCTGGAAAATAGATCCAGGAGAAATAATTTTAAAAAAATATTGTTCTACCTGAAAGTCATGATAAAAAAAGAGCCTAGAAATCATCCTTGAAGAAATTCTCAAAAAAATTGTCATTATATTCTAGAAACAGAGGGCAAAATAGAAATTAAAAGAATTTACAATGTCCTCTTGAAAACAATCCCAAAAAGAAATCTCCTAGGAATATTATAGCCAAATTCCAGAGTTACAAGATCAAGGAGAAAATATTATAAGAAGTCAGGAAGAAACAATTTGAGTAACGTGGAAACATAATCAGGATAACACAAGATCTAGCAGCATCTACATTAATGGATCAAAGGGTTTGGAATATGATATTTTGAAGGACAAAGGAGCTTGAATTAAAACCAAGAATCACCCAGCAAAATGGAATATAATGCTTCAGGGAAAAATATGGTCATTCAATGAAACAGAGGACTTTTAAGCATTCTTGATGAAAAAATCAGAGCTGAACAGAAGATCTGACTCTCAAATGAGAAGGTAAACAGGAAAGAGAAATCATAAGGAACTTATTCAAGTTGAACTATTTATGCTCCTATGTTGAAAAGTAACAATTGTAACTCATGAGCCTTTTCTCAATATGAGGATAGTTCAAGGGAATACATATGTATGTATCGGAGGGTGTATGTGTGTATAACTACATAAGTGAGTGTGTGTATATGTGTATACATGTATAAATAGAGAGAGGGCACAGGATCAGTTGAATATAAAGGGATGATACCTAAAAATAAAATTAAGAGGTGAGAGACGAATATACTGGTAGAAGGAGAAGGGGAGAGATAGAATAGGGTAAACTATCTCATATAAGAGAGGAAAGAAAAAACTGTTACAATGGAAGGGAAGTACAGGAAGGTGAAAGGTAATGGATCAAACTTACTATCATTGAATTTAGCTTAAAGAGGGAATAACATACACATTCAGTTGGGTATCTTACTCTACAGAAAATTACAGGGGAAGAGCATAAGAAGGGGATGATAGTGATTTGGGACAAACTCTCCCTTCTGAAAGCAGAGTTCTACAGAGCTAAAAAGTCAACTAACTGACTGGCAACACGAGCAGGCAAAGGAAGCAAAGCAAGCACAGCCATTGAACTTTAGATTCCTTTTTTGGGGGCAAAAAGGATCAAAGCATGGAATGGGAGGAAGAGAACACAGTCAGAACTCCAACACCAAAAGCTTCCAAGAGACATGTAGACTGTCTATAAGCCATAGAGCAGCTTAAGAAGGATTTTGAAAACCAAATGAGAGAAGCGGAGGAAAAATTGAGAAGAGAAATGAGAAAGATGCAAGAAACTCATGAAAAGAGAGTCAACAACTTGACTGAAGAAAATAACAACTTAAAAAATAGTTTAACTCAAATGGCAAAAGAGACCCAAAAAGCCAATGAGGAGAAGAATGCCTTAAAAAGTTGAATTTGCCAGATGGAAAAAGAATCTCAAAAGCTGTCTGAAGAGAATAATTCCTTCAGAATTGGAGTGGAGCAAATGGAAGCAAATGACTTTATGAAAAATCAAGGTACTATTAAATCAAAATAAATGAAAAAATAGAAGGCAATGTGAAATATCTCCTTGAAAAAAACCTCTGACCTAGAAAATAGATCCAGAAGAGACAATTTAAAAGGTATTGGACTACCTGAAAACCATGATCAAAAAAAGAACCTAGAAAGCATCCTTGAAGAAATTCTCTAGGAAAATTGCCCTGATATTATAGAAGCAGATTGCAAAATAAAACTTGAAAGAATTCACTGATCACCTCTTGAAAAAGACCCCAAAAGGAAAATTTCTAGGAATGCTATAGCCAGGTTCCAGAGTCCCCAGATCAAGGAGAAAATATTACAAGCTGCTGAGAAGAAACAATTTGAATAATATGGAAACACAATTAGGATAACCAAAGATCAAGCAGCTTCCATATGAAGGGATCAAAGGGCCTGGAATATGATATTCTGGACATCAAGGGAGCTAGGATTAAAACCAAGAATCACCTACCCAGCAAATTTGAGTATAATGCTCTGGGGGAAAATATGGTCATTCAATGAGGTGAAGGACTTTCAAGCATTCTTGCTGAAAAAACCAGAACAGAATAGAAAATTCAACATTCAAACACAAGAATCATAAGAAGGTAAACTTGGAAAAGAATTCAAAAGGAACTTAACAAAGATGAACTATTTACATTCCATAATGGAAAAACAATATTTGTAACTCACGAAACTTTTCTCAGTATGAGGATAAGTGAAGGGAATATAAAAGTGCGTGCGTGTGTGTGTGCGTGTGTGTGTGTGTGTGTGTACAAAAAATATATATATACACACATATGTGTATGTATGTATATATATGTAAGTATGTATGTATATGCATATGTATACATACACATATTTCTATATAGGAGGATGTATATGAGTATGAATGCATATGTGAGTATATGTATATATGTGTACATAGACAGAGGGCACAGAAACAGTTGAATAGGAAGAGATGATATTTTAAAAGGTGAAATTGAGAGGTGGGAGAGGAATAGAGTGAGAGGAGACAGGGATAGACAGAATGGGGTTAATCATCTCATATAGAAGAGGCAAGGAATAACTGTTACAATGGAGGGGAAGAATAGGAAGGCCAAGGGGAGTGGGGCAACATTACTCTCATTGAATTTGGCTTAGGGAGGGAATGACATACACTCTAAATTGGCTATCTTGCGTTGCAGGAGAGTAGGGGGAAAGGGATGAAAGGAGGGATTATAGAGGGAAGGAAGGTTAGGGGGAGGGTTGTTAGAAGCACAAACTTCTGTAAAGGGACAGGGACAAAGTAGAGAATAAAACAAGTGGGGGATGGGACAGCAAGGAGGGAAGTATAGTCAGTCTCTCACAATATGTCCATTATGGAGATGTTCTGCGTAACTACACATGTATGGTCTATGTTGAATTGCTTGTCTTTCCAGTGGGGGTGGGTGACAAGAGAGAAGGGACAGAATCTAGAATTTAAAGTTCTAAAATCAAATGTAAAATATATATATATATATATGTATATATATATATACACATATATATATACACACATACATATATGTATACATATATTTATATATACATATACATATATATATTAAAAATTATTATTATTATTTACATGCAACTGGGTAATAAGATATAGAGTACTGAGGTAGGGAAAGCCATTTGCCCTACTGGAAAGTCAGAGGGGTGATGGGGGATGACATAGGAGAGAGCAGATTGGGAGAGGGGATATACAGTGGGATCGCTGTTTTGGGATGATGGGTAGGGGAAAGATGGGGAGAAAATTTGTAACTCAAAATCTCATGGAAATGAATGGTGTAAACTAAAAATAAACTAAAGTTAATGAAAAATAAAATAAATATTAAAAAAATAATCAGTCAAAGAAATCAAAAGAATAAAAGAAAGAAGTAAAAGTGAAATATCTCGTTGGAAAAACAACTGACCTTGAAGATAGATCCAAGAAAGATCATTTAATAATTACTGGTCCACCTGAAAGCCATGATGAAAGAAATAAACCTGTACCACTTTTTCTAAGAAATCATCAAGGAAAACACCACTGAGGTCCTAGAATGAGAGGGTAAAATGGTCATCAAAAGAGTCCACCAGTCATTGAAAACACCAAGGAACATCATAGTCAAATCCCAGAGTTATCCAGTTAAGGTGGAAATGCTCCAAGAAGTCAGTAAGAAATACAAACATCAAGAAACCACAGTCAGGATGATGCAGGACCTCACACCTTCTACAATAAACGACTGGAGGGCTTGGAATACGACATGCCAGAAGGATAAAGAGTTTGGGTTACAGCCAAGGATGAACTATCCAGTAAAACTGAGTATAATCTTTCAGACAAGGAGATGGATATTCAGTGAAATAGGGGACTTCCAAAACTACCCAATGAAAAGACTGGAGTTCAAAGGAAAATTTTATCTTCAAATACAAAACTCACAAGAGGCATAAAAAGGTAGACATGAAAGAAAAAGCAACAACAACACCATGCTATTCAATAAGGGCAAACTGTATTCTTATATGGGAAGATGATACTTATGAATCTTGAGAATTGTGTCTTTATTATCACATTTAAAAGGGATATACATAGACAGAGGGTGTGGGTATAAATTAACTGAAGTGATGATAAAAAACATAATTAAGGGGTGGAATGGGATTGTAATAGGTGAAGGGGGAAAGGAAGAGGCTGAAAGGGTAAATTACATCACATGAAGAGGCATAAACACATATTACAGAAAAGCAGTGGTTCTCAACCTTCCTAATGCCGTAATCCTTTAATACTCGTATGTGGGTGTATCTGCATGTGGGTGGACCTGCCTGGAGATGGAGAGAGGAGCTGTATCTTGGTTCCTAAGACCATTGGAAATATGTGTTTTCCAATGGTCTTAGGTGATCCTGTTTGACGCCCAAAGGGGTTGTGACCCACAGGTTGAGAACCGCTGCAGTAGAGGGAAAGAAGGGAGGGAGATGAGCATTTTTTTAATCTTTACTTTCATCGGATTTAGATCGAGGAGGGAATAACATGCTCAGTTAGGTATAGAACTCTAACTTGCCCTACAGGCAGCAGAAGGGGAAAGGGGAAAGAAAAGGGAGGAGGTGACTGGAAGGGAGGGAAAAAGTAGCAAGGGAAAAGGGAAAGAAAATGGGGGAGGACTGAAAAAAGAAAGAAAGAGAAGACTGAGGGAGGTGGTGGTCAAAAGCAAAACTTTTTGTGGGGAGAAAGGGAGAAGAGAAAAATAAAAGCCTAATTATGAATGTGAATGGAATGCACTCTCCCATAAAATGGAAGCAGATAGCAGAATGGATTAAAAACTGTAATCCTAAAATTTGTTGTTTGCAAGAAACACATTTGAAACAGGGGGATACACCCTGGGTAAAGGTAAAAGGCTGGAGCAGAATATGTTATGCTTCAGCTGGAGTAAAAAAGCAGGAGTAGGAATCCTAATCTGAGACAAAGCAAAAACAGAAAAAGATTTAATTAGAAGAGATAAGAAAGGAAATTATAACCTCCTAAAAGGCACCACAGAAAATGAAGTATTATTACTAAACATATATGCACAAAGTGAGGTAGTATCCAATTTCTTGGAAGAGAAGTTAAAGGACTAATAGGAAGAAATAGAGAGCAAAAACCATATTAGTGGGCGACCTCAACCTCCCCTTTTCTGAACTAGATAAATCAAACCTCAAAAAAACAAGAAAGAAGTAAAAGAGTTGAATAGAATTTTAGAAAAGTCAGTTATAGTAGACCTCTGGATAAAATTCAATGGGGATAGAAAGGAATATATCTTTTTTTCTCAGTGGTATATGGCACACATACAAAATTGATCATGTGCTACGGCTTAAAAACCTCACAATCCAGTGCTGAAAGGCAGAAATATTTAAGTGCATCCTTTTTAGATCACGATGCAACAAAAATTACATTAAATAAAGGGCCATGAAAAGATAGACTAAAAATTAATTGGAAAATAAATAATCTAATTTTAATGGTAATGGGAATTTGAAGACTTTCCTGGCATTGAAAATAGACCCGAAAAGGCTGAATGTAATCACATGAGGCCTGTTGTGGGAGGAATTTGCTGAAGACTGGAGGAGAGCTCACAGGAAGCTGGGAGACAGAGTAAGCCAGATGTTTGGGAGGAGAGGATGCTCCCAAGGGAGACAGGTTTGTGAGTAAATATTGGTCTTGTGTTGGTTTGTGGGAAGGCTAAAGGATTGTGTGGCTTTCTGTGCTGTTGTGGCTTATTAGCTCTCTGCTGCTATGATGGAAATGGCTTACTGGTTTGGGGATTTGGTTTTCTGGTGTATGAATAAATGTTTTGCTTCTTTCTTCTTTATGGAGAGTGTGTTATATTTTGTGATGGAGCATCATCAGGTATATTTATAGTGATTGTGGGTGCTATGAATAATGCATTGGAATGACCCTAATCCTAAAAAATGAGTGGGTTTAACAACAAATAACAGAAACAGTCAATAACTTCATCCAAGAGAATGACAACTATGAGACAACATACGAAAGAGAAATTCCATTTCAAGTTACTATAGACATTATGAAATATTTGGGAGTCTACCTGCCAAAACAAACACAGGAACTATATGAACACAATTATAATACACTTTTCACACAAATAAATTCGGATCTAATGAATTGGAAAAACATCAGCTGCTCATGGATAGGCCAAGCTAATATAATAACAATGACAATTCTACCTAAATTAATTTACTTATTCAATACCAAACCAATCAAAGTACCAAAAAGTCATTTTATAGAGTTTGAAAAAATAATAACAAAATTCACCTGAAAGAACAAAAGGTCCAGAATATCAAGGGAATTAATGAAAAGAAATGTTAGGGAAGGTGGCCTACTCCTACCATATCTTAAATTGTAATATAAAGCAGCAGTCATCAAAACTTCTTGGTACTGGCTAAGAAACAGAGTAGTAGATCACTGGAATAGGTTAAATACACAAAACACAGTAGTCAATGACTATAGTAATCATAGTCTATAGTAATATAGTAATCATAGTTTCATAATCCCAAAGACCCCAGTTTCTGGGATAAGTACTCAGTATTTGACAAAAATTGACAGGAAAACTGGAAAACAGTATGGCAGAAACTGGGCATAGACCAATATATTATACCATATGCCAAAAAAAAGTTCATATGGGTACACAATTTAGATAAAAGGCTGATACTATAAGCAAATTAGGGGAGTAAGGAATAGTTTACCTGTCAGATTTATGGAGAACAGAAGAATATATAACCAAAGAAGTTGGAAAACATTATGAAATGCAAAATGGATAATTTTGATCATATTAAATTGAAAAGATTTTTCACAAACAAAGTCAATGCATCCAAGATTAGGAGGAAAGCAAAAAAAAAAAACTAGGAAAGAATGTTTACAATCAGTGTCTCCAATAAAGGCTTCATTTCTAAGATATATAGAGAACTGGGTCAAATTTATAAGAATACAAGTCATTTCTCAATTAATAAATGGTCAAAGGATATGAACAGGCAGTTTGAGAGGAAGAAATTAAAGCTATCTATAGTCATACAAAAAAATACTCTAAATCACTATGGATTGGAGAAATGAAAATCAAAACAACTCTGAGGTACCACACCACACCTATCAGATTGGCTAACATGACAAGACAGGAAAATTATAAATGCTGGAGAAGATGTGGGAAAATTGGAATACTGATGCATTGTTGGTAAAGGTGTGAACTGATCCAACCTTTCTGAAGAGCAATTTGGAACTATCTCCAAAGGGCTATAAAAATGTGCATACCCTTTCACCCACCCCTTCTAGGGCTGTATCCCAAAAAGATTATAAAAATGGGGAAAGGACCCGCAGGTACAAAAATATTCATAGCAGCTCTTTTTGTGGTGACCAATAACTGGAAATTGAGGGGATGTTCATCAACTGGGGAATAGTTGAACAAGTTGTGAAAGATAAATGTGATGGAGTACCATCATTCTATAAGAAATGATGAGCAGTGAACTTGAGCAAAACCTGGAAAGACTTATATGAACCGATGCTGAGTGAAGTAAGCAGAACTAGGAAAACATTATACACAGTAACAGCCACATTGCACAATGAGTGAGTTTGATAGACTTAGTTCTTCTCAGCAATGCAAGGACAATTCCCAAGGACTCATGATGGAAAATATCATCCACATTCAAAGAAAGAAATATGGACTCTGAATGCAGATTGAAGCATACTATTTGGTCTTTTTGTTTGTATGTTTTGTTTTGTTTTTCTCATGCTTCCTCCCGTAAGTTCTAATTATTCTATACAACATGACTAATGTGAAAATATGTTTAATAATAATGTATATATAGAGTCTATATCTGATTGCAGGCCATCTTAGGGAGGGGTGAGGAGAGGGAAGGTGGAGATAATTTAAAACTTATGGAAGTGAATGTTGCAAATTAAAAATAAATAAATAAATCTGTAAAATAAATAAATAAAGGAATGGGAATGGAAAAAAAACAGGTGGTGGGTGGTAGATAGTGGGAATGTGGAGGTTGAGGGTTAGCAGGTTGGCTGGTTGTTGTCCTTCATTCTCACAGAGGATCAAAATGATCACTATGCTAGAGTCAAGTTTTCAGTGTGTCCAACTGTGACTGATCAGACCAGTATGAGCTTGGAATGCTCTACCACAGGTCAGGCACAAATAGTCTGTGTGAACATCTAGGGTAGACACTTTAAACTTGCACATCCTATGTTTTCTTTGAGCTGTTTTGATTCTGCTTTGCTCAAAGAACACAGAATCTTTTCCAATGTGGGCATGCCATGGTGAGTGGTCTTGGCCTGTTGTGGGCCACTTGGGTATCAGCCCCAAATGTGAGTGGAGACGTGAGAGAGAGTTAACCAGGTGAGTAATTCATAGGAGAGAACTCCATTTAATGATCATTTCAACAAGATTTTTAAAGAACCAAAAGACAAAGATTCAATTATTCTCATCAATAAGTTTAGTTTGTCATATCCTAGGATATTATCATAGTTTTATCATTACAATAGTCTGATACATCCTGGTCAGATAAAATCAAGCTCCTTAATTCTAGGCACCAAAAAGTCTTGGGAAAGCCAACAGGTCTTTCAAAAGTCAGTTATCTCCGAGGTGCTTGCTCACCACTCTGGGCTGGCGCAGGGCCGCTAATTTTGCTGGAAGATCTTTTTCATGAAGTATTGAAGTCCTCCATCCACAGCTTATAAAAATTGAAGGGTACATTTACAGGAAAACATTTATACAAGAACAGACCTATCAGTATTAAGATGAAGATGAAGATTTCTATGGAGACTCCATGGAGTGTGCAGAAGAACTCAGTGATTCATGTGTGGTGCAGCAGACAGAAAGAGGCTTCCAGTGTGCAGTGGCTATACCTAGTCTACTGTTCAAATATATAACTGGGAAGAAAAGTGAGACCAGAAAGAAACTAGAAATGGAAACTCAAACTTCTATTAACATTCCTAAACCCAGAATGGAAGGAGAAATTGTAATCATGGGCCAGCAAAGAGGTAGTGTCATCTCAGTGAAAACTCGAATTGGTGTCGTCGTGGAGAGTTTCTGAAGGAAACAGCCCTTCATTAACTTCCTTTCTGTATCCCTCAACCAACCCAATGTTCAGGAAGGGTTCTTGAAGTTCCAGGAGAAAGTCTTGGAGAAGTGCTCAATGGATCATGGAGTTAGCAGTTGCCTTTTCCAAAATCCAGCAAAACTTCATCTAACTATTGGAACTCTGGTACTTCTCAATGATCAAGAGATCCAGGGGGCATGTGAACTACTGCAGTAGTGTAAAGAAGACTGTATCAACAAAATTGCTGGAGGTAAACCCCTGTTAGCAGAGATGTTGTGGATAGAATACATAAATGATGATCCTAGCATGATGGATGCTTATGCCAAAGTCCACATGAAGGATGGCTCTGACCGGCTGCAACTGATAGCTGACCAGCTGGTGGAATGGTTTGTGTTGTCTGGATTGATGATGAAGGAATGGGGCAGAGTGAAACTCCATGCTACAGTCATGAATACTCTATTCAGGAAAGATCCCACTGATGAAGAAAGAACAGTGCCCCAGAAGGCAAATCTGGCCCTTGGGAAAGAGAATCATTTGATGGCTGAAATATATTAAAGCTTTTTGAAAACTTCAGCTTTGGGATCTGTGCCTCAATTCAATTCATATATCTCAGAGGTTCTCCACAGACAACTCTGGATACTATGCTTCCTCTCGGCAAGTCGACTTCTTCTGAGATCTTTGTTTTACCCAACCCTTTGTATCTAATGAAACTGCAGTCAGAATGGTGGCTTTTATTTCTTTCTCTGGACAATGGCAATGAAAACATTGATATCAGCAGGAATCTGAAAAGTTCCCTGGCAGAATGTCAGTGCTAGAACCTGATCACTTCTTGCCAAAGAGCAGCAGAACGAGAAGTGCTCACAGCTCTGGCTTTGTCCCACCCCAATCTTCCATCCTTATGCAGGTGTACTGACTGTTAATTTGTTTTTCTCTTTCACCTTTTCCCTCACTTGAAGTCCCTTTCCTTTTATTTTTTTCTCTCAGGGGAATTCAGAAGACTGGAGTCCATGTTTGAGGTGAATGATCAAAGCCTTCTCCAAAGTCTTCCTATTATATCCTTTTTCTCATTCCTCTTTCTCCCAAAGTCCAACTACTCATTTTTTAACAAGGTCTTTTAAACACATGAGGAATGCTTCTAGAGTTGTATAATGATGTAACTCTTTAGTTCATTTGTGAATAAATTAATTTTTAAAAAAGTCAGTTAGCCTTTTTAAAGGCATAACAAAGAGGATGCAAACGAGAGCAGGCTTCAAAGCATCTAGGTTTGTCTAGGTGTAGTCATTGTCTTTAGTCTGTTATATACTGCAACAAACACAGAATGGATAAATTGATAAGGGACATTTCTTTTTAAGTGTCTGAAGTTTTGGGGGCAAAGGCCTTGATGTAAGGGTCTCAAAAAACAGTCCTTTTAAGAGTAACCCCAAGGGGTCCTCAGGGAGCCAGCCTTATGCAAAAAGTTGCTAGGTGTATCACTGAAAGGTTCTAATTAGGGTACACTATCTAGATCTTTATCTGAGTCCTGGTTTCAGCCTCTTTGGCTCCCCACATTGGCCAGTGTCTCTCATGTCCTAAAATCAATTCCAAAGTTCTTAAGAGAGACCTTGAGAGTGTCCTTGCATCGCTTCTTCTGACCACCCTGTGAATGCTTGCCTTGTGTGAGTGTAATGCCATGCACCAGCAGATTCCCAAAGGAATGCTACTGTGAACAGCTTTTAGAGTTCAGATTACAAAATAGAGTGAACACTCTGTTTATTCCATTACAAATCAAGACAAACATTCAAAACATTATAATATTCACAACATTACATCTTATCACAGAAAATGGCCACACAGTTTTCACTACAGTGGCCACAATA
>JAQQSU010012014.1:0-12024 GCA_028627135.1 Pseudochirops cupreus
CTGGTTTCGGTTCGCAGTGCTGATATGGTTCCTCGTAGCGAGCTGACTTTAGTGGGAAGTATCTTTGTGTGCGTTTTGGAGTTCCAGGATTGGTTTAGAGTCCTATTTTATGGGTATTTTGGGGTGGCTATGTGAGAGCTGCGATATGTTGCTGCTTCTACGCCGCCATCTTTGCTCCGCCCCCCCTTGAGCCCTTTTTTGACCTTCCTTTGTATCCCCAGTGCCTACCACAGAGCAGATGCTTTTGACTTGACTTGCCTGGTGTGAAAGAAATGAAGGAAAGAACAAAGGTGAGGCAAGAGTACATCGCAGGCAAGGGGGACACCAATGCAAAGACAGAGGTAGGAGGTAGATTATATAAAGGGTGTTAAGAAGATTAGTTTTGTCTCTGTGTGTGTGTGTGTGTGTGTGTGTGTGTGTGTGTGTGTGTGTGTGGTGTGTGAAGGAAAGTAATGAATAGTATTCAAGGCTGGGGAGGTGGGCTGGGGAGAGGTTAAGAAGGGCATTAAATGTTAAAGAGAGCCACTAGAGTTTATTGAGTCCAGGGGTAGTTATGTGAAGGATGGAGAAGAGAGAGACCTGGAGGGAGGAAGGCCAGTGAGGAGGCTATTGTAATCATACAAATGAGGACAAAATCATACAAAAAAAATACAGAAGGAGGTGACAGCTAGAGAAGGAAGGAGAGAGGAATATGAGAGATATTGTGGAGGTAGAAATGATAAGACTAAGCAGTTTTTATGTGGAGGGAGTGTAAATGAAGAGCTGAGGATGATGCCAAATTTGAAAATTTGCATGACTGAAAGGATGGTTTTTTAGGTGAAATAATTGTTTTGCAAATTTAGTATTTGAAATACCTTTGGGACATCCAGTGTGAAATGTCCAATAGGCAATTGGTGAAGCAGAAGGTTTGCTCAGGAGAGAAACTAATGCTAGGTGTATAGATCTGGGAGTCAGTGGCATAGAAATGATCATTTAACGCACAGGAACTAATGGGAGTTTAGAAAACAAAGGAAATAGGGCCCAGGACAGATCCTCGGGTTATGACCCCAAAGGTTATAATATGAATTATGATCCAAAAAGGAGACTGAGAAGGAAGGGGTCAGACTAGTAGAAAGAGAAGGAATGAATGAAAAAGCATTTATTAAGTGCTATGACTATGTGCAAAACACCATGTAAGGCCTGGTGATAAACATGAAAGCAAGACAATTTCTCTTTTCAATGAGTTCACATTCTAATGGGGGGAGACAACACATTTAGGTTGTTTCAGCCTCAGGTTAGATGGAAAAAGCTCCATCCCTGGTTCTTGAGGTGCAGTGGCAAAATAGATAGTAACTGATCTTCTTTAATAGTACTTCTGTGGATTAAACCATATTTATTTTAATTCATTTGACAGGGATTTTGGCAGTGAGGCTTTCTTTTCTGGGTCTTAAGTTTGTTTTGTTGATGGAGACAGAGGAATTTGGAGGGTTGAGGGTGGAAGGTGGAGAGCAGAGATCTCTTCTCAGAAACTCCATTCAAGAAGGGCTCAGGCCAGCCCTTTTTTCATTTTCCCATCCTATTATATTCCTCTAGAATTCATTATGCCACCAAACAGGTACCTTTCCTCAATCCCTTTCCTCTTCCTTTTGTTATATAGTCTTTCCCAATAAGATTGTAAATTCCTTGAGGACAAAGATTGTATTTTGCCTTTCTTTGTTATCCCCTTGATTTAGCATAGTGCCTAGGATATAGTAAATGCCTAATAAATGTTTATTGACTGAGAAAAATGGAGAAACTGAACTTGGCCTTCCTTTGTGTTAGGTTTGAGTGATTATGGGTAGGTAATTACATATGCTGTCAGACAAAGTTAATGTGTTGGTTTGTTCTTAGTGAAATGTCTTTTTTTCTCCCTCTTAAAAGAAAACTTTAATACAAGGATGTAGCTTGGTAGGTAGGGGAAGATGAAGGTTATATTCAGAATTGTATGTGATATAAAAACAAAAAGCCATCAATAAAATATTTTAAAAGTCTTGTTCAATTAAAATGGATTTAATTAGGATTATAAAATCATATTTTTTGAGCTGAAAATTATTCATATGTCATCTAGTTCATCCTTTTTTTTTTTAAGATTAGGAGGTGAGATTCAGAGAGACTCAGTGTTTTGCTCACATGGGTAGTTGGGGACCACAACTGGAAACCACATCCTTTGGTGCAAAATCTAATACTCAGAATCATAAAATTTTAGAGTGGGAGGGGACCTCATTGGTGATAGAGTCCAATCCATACCTATAAGGAACCCCCACTATAACATGCTGAACAAATGATCATCTGGTCCTATTAGGACAAGCCCTCCATTAATTCTCCCTTCTCCAAGCTATCTGTTCCCTTTCAAACAATTCTATTAGTTTTTCCTGACATCATGCCCAAATTTACCCTGTTGAACCTTCAGTCCACTGCTCCTGCCTGATGCTTCCCTCTGGAGTTAACTAGAGCACTACACCACACTGTACTGTTTTAATTATTTTAATTTATTTTCTTAATTTTAATGTAAATGTATTCATATCTTATGGATGTTGTTTAAATATCTGTGGCATTGACATCTCTGAAATCTTTTGACTCATCTTCTAGCCTTTATTGTGCAACCTTACCTAGATCCTGACCATTTTCTAACCTCCTCTTGCCACTGCTGCTGATCCACTCTCTAAAGTGAACCACTAGAAACTATGATGAGCAGAAGCTTAGTAAAACTACTCCAGTCTGAACTCTCTGGGAACATGCAGCCTCATCATCACTCTGGCCTTTGGCATATAATGAAACCAACCAACCATTTAGCAGTAATTTCTTTGTCTTCAGATTTCATTGACAGTGGGAATATCTGACTCTATGCATTTCTCTTCTAGTTGCATATGACCTTGTTCGTTTATGAGGATCTCACATTTAGGTTGGTTTTTTTTTTTTTGTCAGTCCTGTGATTTTATCAGTATAAGGAACTCCTAGAGGAGGACTTATGGAAATAACACCAACATAGATTTCCAAGGATTGTTGAAAAACTATATGTTTCTTAGCCCCTGCCCTCTTTCTGCCTTCTAGCCATCATCACTTAAAGAATGAAGAGGGTACACGTGGGTCTGAGGGTCATTACTGTAGGTATTTTTCTTTGTTTTTTGTAGGCTTTTGTGACTAAATGATTTATTACTTACTGGCCAGCCTGCTGGTGATAAAACCATCCAACATCTCAGCTAGATTGGTTCTTAGCTGAAGTTGCAGTTTGTCGTCAAGACAGTATTTGAATATTTTTTTAGCCTTGTAGAACCTGTCAGAGCTTAAGTTCCTCTTCTATGGCTTTTGAGAATCCAGAGATCCCTAGATTCCCTAGATATAGGGAGTAGTGAAGCATCAGATTAAGTCTTCTATGGAGAATCACTCTTTTTTTTCCTTCCTTTTTTAAACTGTTTAAATTGAACTTGGTCGCAGATTCTTCTTTTCCCAGATTTTAATATAGAAGTTTAATTTGGGATCCTAATATGTATTTGAGAAGCAACATAGCTTAGTGGATAGAATGCTGGCCTTGGAGTTAGGAAGACAAGGGTTTTAGCACTTAAAACACAAAACAAGATTCTGTACTTCTCCCTGCCCCTTTCCATCTACTTACAATCAGAATTTCTGTAGGCATGCTTCAGAGTATGTGCCTTTGGGGAAAATTTAAGAGATTTATGTTTGTTTTGAAAAATAATTCTTATTAAACTCTGTAAAGAATAATTGTAAAAAAGGGAGCCAGTAGTCTATTTTCTTATAAAAAGGGATTTTTAAAGAGCTAGAAATGTGATACATTTCCACATAGTAAAATATATATATATTTCACTTTACTAGAATCTCCTTCCCTAAGTTAGAAACTAAGCAAACCAGAATTCCAACTTGCCTTGAATAGGTTGTATTGGAATCTTGTGGGGTTTTTTGTAATTTTTTTGTGTTGATATTATTGGACTACTACATTATGATTATATATATACATTTTTATTATGAAATGAAATAACTTGTCATTATAGAAAAGTATTCTGTGACATACATAAGGATTAAATCTGAGCATCTTAGAATAGTGGTTCTCAACCGTTCTAATGTGGCAACCCTTTAATACAGTTCTTCATGTTGTAATGACTCCCAACCATAAAATTATTTTCGTTGCTACTTCATAATTGTAATTTTGCTACTGTTGTGAATCGTAGTGTAAATATCTGATACGCAGGATGTATTTTCATTGTTACAAATTGAACATAACCCACAGGTTGAGAACCGCTAATCTAGAACCACAGTGTTGTAAGACTCATCTAAGTCTCTGATTCTACCTAGTATCTTTAGATAATGTTAGATTTAAGCCATCTATAACTATTTCTTGCTATCAGTACAGAATATACTTTGGATTATTTTTTCCTATGGTAGGGATGGCTTTATGATGATTGATCTATATTTTTGCCTAATTCCTTAGGTTAGGGATGCAGCCTTGATTTCATTAATATGGTGCAGTAACTCTACCAGCTGAGATTACACATATCAAACTCTATTAATATACATAAATTATGGAAGAAGAGAGTGACAGTGGGTATTCTTAGGCTATTAGAGTTTTGTCATGATTCACATATATTATTTCTTTCTGCACACTGAATCATCCCATAGCTGAGCTAAGCTACAGATCCTCACCTTGTTCCTCCCCCCGCCCCTCTCGCTTTATATGTCTGTATAAATATAGAGGCAGTTACAGATGGGGACGTTTCTCTTTGGCCTTATGAGTCTGCAATCAGAGTGGAAAGTCTTCAAATTGTGTTGCTCTAGTGTAGATAGAAGGGTATTGGTTATTGAATGACAGGGCTCATGGCCAGAGTACTGTTTTTAGAAACCTCTCTCCTTCCCCACTTGCTCAAAAAGCCGTTAGAGGCCATCTCATTTTACATAGGAGGAATCTGAGTCATCGAGGAGTCTTAGTAATAAGGTAGTAAGTAGCAGAGGATTTGACTCCAAATCCAATGGTGTCTTTTTTTTTCCATTTTGCCTTTTTGTTCATGTTTGTTGTATATTTGTGATTTATATGTGACAGGTTATGTGGACATATGAGTTATATTATCTACTTATAATTGAACTAACATTTACAAAATGAACATGTGGAGAAAGGGCCCACTGTCTCTGCAACCATCAGAAGCAAGTGCCAAGGAGGACTAAGAGCCCTGAAAATAAGGACTGCCAGATCATGAGCTCCTCTTCTAACTTTGCCCTGAGCAGCTCTTTAGGAAATCTGGCCTGGCAACTGCTTCTGTAGGTACTGCAGCTCCCAACCTCCTTGGCAACCACAGCTATTAAAGATACAGAAAAGAAAGTTCCCACCACCAAGCCCCCTGACATTGTTGAATGACTCAGTGTTAGTAATAAATGCTGTTTTTTCATTGGAAATGACAGTAAAGACAGTGCATTAGTGTATACTTTGTTGCTTTACTCTAAGGACCTCTGGGCTTTCTTTTCCTTATGATTTGGGGCTGAAGTCTTCTCTTGATATGTGTGGTCTTCTTCTATTAGAATGTGAGCTCCTTCAGAGCAAGGGCTATCTTACCTTTCTTTACATCCCCAGTACTTTGCATATAGTCAGCCTTTTCTTTCTTTCACTTATTCCTGTTGTCTCTCCACCAGAGATAGTGGTCTGCATAGACACACCATATGTTTTGGAATTTGGCTTGAACTCTGCTCTGGATAAGAGAAAGTTTTAGGTATAGTTTGACTTACTAAAATCACAGAATTTGAATTAGAAAGAATTTTAATGGCCACTGAGTCCAACTTATACTTGGAAGGAATCCCCACGATGCCTTACCTGACAAGGAGAACATTCTACCTTTTGAGCTGACCTATTCATTGATCCTGTTTCTGCTCCTGGGCCGAACACAACAACTAGAATCCCTTTTCCACATGACAGCCCTTCATAAACGTAATGGATCACTGTTATATCCCTTCTGAGTCTTACCTTATCAAGGCTAAGCCTCCCTAGATGTTTCAAATTGATCCTTATATGACATAGAGCCAATGTCCTTCACCATCCTGGTTGCACTTTTCTGGACACACTGTAGCTTGTTAGTGTCCTTAAACTGTGGCAACCAGATCTGAACACAGTACTATGTGGTTTGAGTAGGACTGGATCCAGAGGACCTAGCACCTTATTGCAACCCAAGATAGTAGTATCTTTTTTAGATGCTGTAGCACATTACTGATTCATTGACTTTGCAGTCCATTAAAACTCTCCAATCTTTTCCAAGTGTACTATTGTCTAACATGCCTCCCCCTTTCCCATTCTATTCTTGTGAGGATGATTTTGTGAACTCACATGTAAGACTTCAAATTTCATCTTATTAGATTTTATGCAATGCTGCAGTCTATCAGGGTTTCTTTCTGGATCCTACCTCTTTCATCTAGCATGTTAATTCTTTGTCCCAAATTTGTGTAATCTGTGACTTGGAAGACCATGCCATCTCTTCTTTTATTGATAAAAATGTTAAACAATACATTAAACATGTTCCTGAAAAAGCAGCATGGTAGGCTGGAAAGAGCAATGAATTTGAAGGCAGAGGATGTACGTTGAAATCCTGACTCTGCTGTTTAACTAATGGTATGACCTTGAGAGCATCACTTAACCCCTGTAGGACTCAGCTTCTTCATCTGTAAAATGAGGGAATTAGATTAGGAGATTTCTGAGACTCTTTTTTTCTTTAAGTCCAACAACCTTGAGTACATATGTCAGGGGAAAAAAAGAAACAAATTATATGGTCTTGTTGATATGTGAAAATTATATTAGTAAGAAGTATTTTTATGTAATAAAATTACATGTAACCATACAATGCTAATGGCCATTTCAAAGAACACTGAATTTTTTATGACCTTAATTCTCCTATATAACCCCTGCTTAGTAAAGTCAGTAAAAAGGACAATCAATCCAAATCATCTTTGCATGTTCCTTAAAGGAATCCAAATAGTAAATTTTTGTTTTATTGTCAAGTTCTCCTTAATTTCATAGGAATTGGATATTTAAATCCTACATTAGCTTTGCTATTGTGCAGCAGTAGTACTTTCTTACAAGAAAAACTGCTCATCTGTATTTTTGGACATGCTTCCTCAGTGCCACAAAATACACAATTTAAGACTAGTCATTAAGTGGTTAGATGAATATTTGTCAGTTGAAAATTACTCTGAAGAAAGTCTTTGAAGGTAATTTCACTCTTACAGATCTTGAAACACTTGATTATGGCTCCAGACAGAACTCACATACATAAGATGTTCAGCCACATACAATGAATAGTTTCTCTATTTGCTTAGATATCCCATAGTAATTACACTCCATGAACACGCTTTAGATAAGTTTGACCTGTATCATTAAAATGGAAGATGCTAATTTGCTAATCTCTCATTTTTACTAGAATTAAAATTGAATAAATCAAGTTTGTTGAAGCAGAAGATATTTTAGATACAGATTCTATAAGCCCTTCCTGATTTTATTAGATATCATAGAGAGCTCGTAGAATCTGCTTTCTTAGACATTTAAAATAAGAGAAATGGTGTTTTTTATGGTTTAGTTCTAACATTGACTTACAGCAGTGGATGGAACCACATGACTCATTTGGGTGCCATGTAACTTTGAGATTCTCAATGCCCAGGTCTAATTAGTGATTTATTTAATGCTCACAAAATGTAGAGTTAGAACTCTGGGATCTTTTTCATCCCATCCAGTCATTCTTCAAAACACCTGGGCATCTTGCCCTTTTCCCTGTTTCTGAAGTCTCTCTCGCCTTCTTCTTCATACTTCTTATGGGGGGAACACAATTAAATCAAATATTAACTTTGCTGCTAGAAAGAACAGGACAGTCTACTGTCCTATTGCTTTACTTCCAATCCATTTGATAGCCTAGACTAAGGCTGCCTTCCCTAACCATCACTCCTAGATATGTGTTGTATTTCCTTAGCAGAGGATGATTTTTTTTTTCAGTACAGGAGCTATATCACTTTTTTATTTGTATAAAGTGGGAAGGGGTTTGATCAAGACACCCCTGATCATTTGATCTCACCTACCTATACCTATATCTCACTTGGTAAAAATCATAGAATATAAACGGCCAGCTAATAGAGACAGTGAGTCTTAAGGTCTTAAAAGGTTTTATGTTAAATTACCTCTTTACAAACTGTAAAGAATCCCCCCTCCTCATCACAATTTGATGGAAGTAGAGGGTAGTTAGCCATTGGTTGGCTATTAGTGGCTCTTTAAAAAGCAATATATACTCTCTAAGAAGTCTCTCTGGTTAGAGGACAGCTCTGAGGAATATGACCCCTGGCAGCAGAGAAGAGATTCATCAGTGGAAGAACTCCACCTTTAAGAGTAATTTGTTCCTTGCTTTAGAGAATGGGGTATGATTTCTTCTCCCTTCCTTCCCCATCAGCCCTGATGTCTTATGGTGAAAGAACTATTCCAGTAGAAAACAATGCACCCAGGAGGGTAGCTCTGGGTCTGTAGCAATCGAGAAGAGCGCCAACCCTGGCCATCAGTAATTGAAGTCTCCAGATTAGGGAGCCAGGCTGAGCAACCTGCCCAGCAAAACCATTGTGATCATGGGGATGCAAAGGATAGTAGAGTGCTGGAGTGCTTGAGCTATGAGTTGCCTTGAACCACATGCATTCCTGAAATGTGTACCTTTCTACTGGTATGTTCATAGTTTATGACCTTTCTTCTCATTGATGCTGTGAGTTCTAGAGGGAAAATATACCCCAGGTTGATAGGGACAGTACTTTATTACTATTGTTCTTATGATACCATCCAATAAATGTCTTTTCTTTGAGCTTATTATGTTTATGCTTAAGGGAGACTTGTGAGCTAGTTTTAGGAGTGCTGTCTTGTACAGTACCTTGAACCTGAAATACCCCTCCCCGTCCTTGGGAGATTTAACTTGAAACCACAGGGGGCAGGTACTTTGTATTGCCAATACCTGCACGTAGCAGGCATTTAATAAAAATTTGTTAATTGTTTGTTTATTGTATAACACTGGAAATTTTTGTAATAAAAATGAATAATGAATAATATAGATGAAATTCAAAGGGTAAAGAAGGGTCTGGAAGCCATAAGGAAAAATGCAAAGAATGAGAAGAAGAAAAGGGTAAACCACTCATGGAATTGTAGTTTCATAGATAAAAGATAAGTCATTTCATACCCCTTATTTTGCAGATAAGGGAACTGGGGACACTCAGAGGGGTCAAAGAAACTTCCGAAAATCATCAAGGGGAAACACAGATTTCATTTTCATTGGCCATAAGGGTGTTAACGTTCCTTCGCCTCGAGAGTCGTCCTCCTCAGTTAACGTGGGTTTAATGAACTGAGGGCCACTGCTCTAGGCCTGGGGTCCTGGGCTGTCTTCGCATGGGTTTGTTGGGAGATGATGGTCCATTGCTCTGGTGGTTGTTTGATTCACCTGGTTCACGTCAACCTGTCGCTTTCTTAGGATGCCTTTCTACTGTACTTATGGTACTTTGCCCCTTTGGTGGCAGTTCATGTTGATGGTGATTAATTCTGAGATTAACTTTCAGATTGAAGTTACTTTTTATCAAGAAATAATTGTAGTTTTGTAACTGAAACAAAAAAGAATTTATTAGGGACACATAAAACAGTCAGAATTATGATAAAATATACCATACAAAAACTTATAGTTGGTGTATTTTTCCTGCTAATTAAACATACTTATAAACAGCATGAGAGTAGTTTTTAGAGCCAAACAAGTTTGGCAAGTCTGGGTATTTTTGTTTCAGAATGCACTCTTTTTTTGGGTTAAACTTTTTTCTTTTAATTTGATGTATGTTATCTTAACCATATGCCTCTCTCCTTTGAGACTTCTCACAAAACTGAATATTTTTACTATATATTTTGTACTTAATTATACCTTTATATTATTTTAAAAGTATTTCAATTATATGAAGGGAATATATTGCTGTGACCAGCACAGTATATGGCCCAGCAACCAGCTGAATAAAAAAAGAGAGACAGGGATGTATTCAGTAGTCTATTTATTACAGAACCATTTCATACAGAGCCAAAGATACAAGAAAATCATAAGGCTTATATTCCCTATACCAGGAATTCCTGGAACGAACGGTCCCTTCTTGGAATCTACCACTCCTGCCCCAGCCCAAAGCTAATCATTCATTAAGATTTTATCCTAGGACCACGTCCAGAGGCACAAACAAACAGGGAATCACAAGACTTGATAATTAACTCCCCTGAAATTTCTATAATATTTCAAGACCAAAGAAAGCATCCACCCAACAAGATTATAATCATATCTGCCTCATAGAAGAGGGGGAGCATGAAAGTCTGGTCTACTACAATGTATGTGTGTGTTGCTCATGTGTGTCATGTTTACGTCCACGTGGGCTTGTCTATTGGAATCTCCCCCACCCCTTTCCAAGACAGGCTTTGGTTCCTTCCTAAAGGTAAACGAAAACTGCCTGCTTTCCCCAAAGAGATGATATGAGTTCAGAATTATATCCGTCTTCCCCTTAATACCGCTAGTGTAGGGAAATAATTTTAAGGTTCCATCTGCCTTCCTTATCACTCTGTATTAATGGAGGAGTGCTCCGTGCTGTATACTTGACTACCTTCCCAACCAATGCTAGTTTTACAAATACCATCACAGATAGTCAGTAGTGAATAAACCTATTTATCAATATCAAGGCAGTAGCAAACAGACATCAGAACAGTCGATATATTATAATCTTTCTGATTACAATGTATCGGACAATACATAGATTAAATGAGCTTTCCCACTGAGAGTGAGACGTCTCGTCAGCTCAACTAAGAAAGAGTGCCTATTATCACACAAGAGGAAATTCCCCAAAGTCTCTAGTGTGACAAGCCGAAGATCAGAGACCTGTCATGTTCTGGTTCCTAGACATGTTGACTTATTCCCAAAGTATTTCTCTCTGCAGGGGCCTCCCCTTGAGCTCTCCCAAGTGCTTGCCAACTCTCTTCTCCCGAGTTCTTGCCAACACCACCCCTCATATACGCACAGAGTGTTGAATAATTATTTTTTGACAAGTGAAAAGAGTCTTATGCAAATATACCAGGCTTGAACCTTGGGTTACATATCTATACATCTGTCTATATACAAATAACTATAGACATGTGTCTACATATAATATATAGAGAGACAGATGTATCTTCTCTCTCCAATAAGATTGTAATTGCTTGAGAGTAGAAAACATGCAAGATAATACCACATAGAGCCTAGCACAGTGCTAATTAATGTTCAATAAAATATTGAGTTCAAAATTTTACCAGTGTTTATTCTGGTTTAGAGGGATCCAGGGGCAAGTACCAGCCCTTAGGGCCAGGTATATATGGTAAAGGCAGTTGGGACAGTTGCCATCTCAGCATCATAGACCTCTTCTGCCAACCTCCTAAGTTGTCTTGGGCTCAAAAAGTATCTTACCCTGACCTTTTGTTGACTATTCTGATCTTTAATTCAATTTGATGTGTTATTTTAAAGTTTTTTGAAGGGTAACATTCAGCTGGGTTGCTGCCTCTGCCATCTTGGCTCTGCCCCCGTTGGGTAAATTAATGAGCATCAGAGTAGGTTTTTAGTTGTGTTAGAAGATAAGAAACTCAGACACTTTAAGTATTGAGATAATCAGTTTAGTGCGCATGGGATATATAGTTATAGATCATTTGATCTGTTCTTTTTTTTATTTTATTTTTATTTTTTAAATTAATTAATTTATTTTCTTGTTTACATCATTCATTTCCACGAGAATTTGAGTTAAAAATTTTCTCCCCATCGTTCCCCTACCCAACACCTCAAAACAGCCATCCCACTGTATAACCCCTCCCCCAATCTGCTCTCTCCTATGTCCTCCACCTCACCCCTCTGACTTTCTGGTAGGGCAGGATGGATCTCGCTACCACAGTGCCTATGTATCTTGATTACCAGTTGGATATAGTTAATAATAATAATAATAATAATTGTATATATATATATATAT
>JAQQSU010012015.1:0-12024 GCA_028627135.1 Pseudochirops cupreus
GCACTGACTAAGAAATAGAGTAATGGATCATTGGAATAGATTAGGTATGCAATACACAGTAATAAATGACCATAGTTGTATAGTGTTTGATAAACCCAAAGATTCAAGCTTTTGAGATAAGAACTCATCATTTGATAAAAATTTCTGGGAAAACTGGAAAACAGTTTGGCAGAAACTAGGCACAAATCAGCATCTCACATTGCAAACCCAAATAAGATCAAAATGGATCAATTATTTAAACATAAATGGTAATATCATAAGCAAATTAGAGAAGCGTGAAAAATTTTAACTTTCAGAGCTATAGATGAGGGAAAAAATCATGATCAAACAAGAGATAGAGAGGATCATAGGAAATAAAAGAAATAATTTTGATTACATGAAATTTAAAGACTTTTATAGAAACAAAACTAATTCAGCCAAAATTAGAAGAAAAACAGGAAACCAGGACAAATATTTATAACAATTTCTCTGATTAATCCCTAATTTCTCAAATAGATAAAGAACTTAACCACATTTATAAAAAAAAAATGTCAGAGTCATCTCCAAGTTGATAAATGGCCAAAGGATACGAGCAGGCTATTTTCAGAAGATGAAATCAGTGCTACCAACAATCATATGAAAAAAATTATCCAAATCACTACTGAGTAGAGAAATGGAAAGTAAAACAACTCTATGATACCACCTCACACCTATCAAACTGTCTAAAATGACAAAAAAATAAAATGACAAATGCTGGTGGGGGGGTGGGATATGAAAAAAAAATTGAGACACTAATGCACTATTTGTAATTGTGAACTAATCCAACTATTCTGGAAAACAATTTAAAATAAGCCCAAAAGGCTATAAAAAAGTGCATACCCTTTGATATTATAAAACCACTACCAGGTCTGTATTCCAAAGAGATCAAAGAAAAGGATAAAGGACCTATTTATAAAAAAATATGAAAGGCTGCTCTTTTTATGGTGACAAACGATTAGAAATAGAAGGGATAAACATCAAATGGAGAATGGCTGAATACATTGTGGCATATAACCATGATGGAATAATGTGTATAAAAATGATGAGCAGGTTTTTGTGGTGATAAAGAATTTGATACTGAGGAGATGTGCATCAGTTGATAAATGGCTGAACAAGTTGTAGTATATGAATGTAATAGAATACTCTTGTTCCATAAGAAATGATGAATAGGTGGATTTCATTAAAACCTTGAAAGACTTATATGAACTGATGCTGAGTGAAGTGAGCAGAACCAGGGGAACATTGTACACAGCAACAACAACAGTAATAGCAATGTTTTGCAATGGTTAGCTATGTTAGACTTAGGTCTTCTCAGCAATATAATTATCCAAGACAATTCCAAACGATGTGTGATGGAAAATGCTACCCACATCCAGAGAAAGAATTGTAGAGTCTGAAAACAGATCGCCGCATACTATTTTCACCTTTGTTTTTTTCTTTCTTGTGTTTTTTTTTCCTTTTGTATGTTTCTTTTACAAAATGACTAATGTGGAAGTATATTTAACATAATTGTACATGTATAACCTAAGTCAGATTGCTTGCTGTATTGGGGAAGGAGGAGGGAGGGAGAAAAATTCAGAATTCAAAATCTTACAAATACGAATTTTGAAAACTATCTTTACATATAATTAGAAAAAATTCTATTAAAGAAATTTTAAGAAAAAGAAATGATGAGCAAGATGGTTTCAGAAAAACCTGGGAAGACTTACATGAACTGATACATTGAAGTGAGCAAATGAGAACCTTGTACACATTTATAGCAATATTGTAATAATGATTACTGTGAAAGATTTAGCAAATCTGATCTTGGCAATGATCCAAGATAATTCCAAAGGCTCCATGGTGAAAAATGCAAAATTCCTCCAGAGAGAAAACTGATGAATTCTGAGTATAGATTGAAACAGTGGTTCTCAACCTGTGGGTGGCGACTCCTTTGGGGATCAAACTACCCTTTCACAGGGGTCACAGGAGTCACCTAAGACCATTGGAAAACACATATTTCCAGTGGTCTTAGGAACTGAGACACTGCTCACTCCTCTATCCGTCTCCAGGACGGTCTGCCCACGTGCAGATACGTCCACATACAAGTAAGGTTGAGAACCACTGGACTGAAACATTCTTTCCCCTCTCCCCTGTATTTTTAAATTTCTTTTGTGTGTGTTTTCTTTTGAGACATGGATAATATGGAAATATATTTTGCTTGATGTCATATGTATAAATGATATTAAATTGCTTTGCCTTCATGGTTGAAAGAAAGAAAATGTGGAACTCAAAATGTTTTTTTTTTTTGAATGTTAAAGTTAATATGTAATTAGGAATTATTTAATAAAATAAATAAAAATACATTAAAAACCCACTGCAAAAATGATAATAAGTGGAACTGGAGTTCAGGTATCACCTCCTACTCTTGAGAAGATATCATTGGTGGGGTTTAGAGTCGATGGCAGAGAACCTTGACTCCCTAATTCCTTGTACAAGTAATAGAACCTGGTGCAATGGTGAAATAACCTATCTAGCTTTCAGGCAGTGAGGCTCAGACAGTCTTGTTATACTAAAATCCATGAAAATTTTGGCATTTCCATTGGACTTTCTTGTGTGTTGGGTGAAGCACATATCTTTTAGATTCAACATGGGACTTCTTACTGGCAGATTCTTGTGTTGAATAGCAACAGGATAGGGGCAGGAATGCCATCTAGTAGTTAAACTTCAAACTTTAGTCCAACAGGCTTGTTCTCCATTGTAGATTATATTATTATAGTTACAGTTTGTACACATTTAGAAGAGGAAATCTTGATCACTATTAGTCAATATAACTTCACTAGAATCAAATTTTACTACTGTAACCTCTTTTTTAATGGAAAGTAGTTGATAAAGAAATGGCATAGATGTATTTCTGGATCTCAAAAATGTATCCAATTGATTTTATGATAAATGGAGGGATGAACTAGATATGTGGCTTAGAAAATGAATGAAAAGACACAACTCAATGAATCATGATTAATGAATCAACAAAGGGTATTTAGAGGGGTTCTACAAAGCTCCACCCTGTTTTATTATTGTTATCAGTGATTCGACTAATGCATTCATTTCCATCCCTTCTCCCCTAAAAGATTCCTTTACTATAAAACCACGTGTGGCCTACAGAGAGTTTAATGAGCCTGACCTCTAATGGAAGGGTTTAACTATACCTTTCCTTATCCTTTTTGGCTTATAAAATATCTCCCCCAGCATCCCAAAGACAGATTGCTTATATCATAATTTGTGATTTATGTCCAGAGTTTTTCTACCAAAGGGAAAGGGGGTTAGTAAAATGATAATCATATACAACATAAATCAAGTTTGGCCAGTATTCTGTACTCACTTTCCCAGAGCAAAGCTAGCTATGTTTCCCTATTCGGTTTTCTAGGGGTACCCTCAAGGAGTTTTATTGTCTTTTCCCTCAAGCTTCTATTTTGGTGTGATCTCCCTACTATTATCAATAAGTAATTATCATTTCAGCTCCATTTAACCAATTAACATCAATTAGCTTTTGCCAAATCATATTTATTTCAAAGATATAGCTAGAATAGGATTACAAACATTTCTCTCCCAATATTTCAGGGACACACTCTGGTCTGTCCTGTACCACCTTAGTCTCTGGGCAGAATGAGCTCAAATTTAATGGAATTTCTTGATGTGTTTGTCACTGATTTTCAAAGAGTGCTGATGACATCATAAGGTGTGTCTTGACTTTTCATGAACTGGATTTAAGTGAGGCAGAGTTGCAGCTGTCAGCCTCACTCTCTCTTCTAGAGTCATCAAAGTCCAGTGCAAAGTCCAAAGATGATTGGTGACTGCCCAGAATGCAGTGGATGACCTTGGCATCTTCAATGTCTGACCAAACTCTAAGTGCTCCACAGCACCTGCTTCAGCTGCCTTCATGGCCATTGGAACAAATTGTTCTCTCTCCATTCTATTGGGTAAAGTCTGACAAGGTGGTTCTACTGATGTGTGGCTGCTGTGCATGCCTCAGCCTTTTGGAACCACCTATGAAAGTTGAGTGTCAGGTGGACACCAAAGGTAGATGAGAAGCCCTGAAAAGGGCTTGGCAAGCCATTACTCCTGAGTTGCTAATTTTCCCTGAACACCCATACACCTGAATGAAATTTTTACATAGCATTGGTCCCAGCAATTGCATTACTGCTTGGAAGATCCTTTAACTCAGACGTAACTAAGCCTGCTTCTTGAAAGATCCTCAATTCTTGAGGCACTGATGCTGGACCAGCTACAAACTCCATCGTGGACCCTAGTAATGGTTGTCTTCATCCAATTTCCTTCACCCAAAATGAAAGCACAAATGCTGAGGCAAAGAATTCTTTTTTGTATTCCCTGGCCACATATTGGCCCCAGATGGAGAGAAAGCAAAACCTTTTCCTCTATTGCACTGTCTTTCTTCTTTTACCTGAATGGCATCAGGCAAGAAGAAATCAGCCTTCAAAGAAAAGCAGGTTGTGATAGAACAGTGCCTTTTGAATGGCCCCTTTTCTGCTTATGCAGCTTATCTAAAGGGTTCCCCTTCATTATGTGGCTAGTAGACAGGAACCAGTTACAGAATATCTGCAGGTGCTCAAAATCTCTCCAAAGTATCCTATTATATGGTTATAACTCTCTGCAAGCAAGGTCCCTAGCTCTTCCATGTATGGGCTTATATCAGCCAAGCATGCTGATGCCTATTCACCACTCTCCTGTTACCCAGATATAAGATTGAAAGTTATTTTCTATACACAAAAGAAATGGCTAGGAGACACAAATGTCTCGCAAAATGCGTTGAAAAAAATACATAAGGTAGAAACCACTGTCTGGGGACCTAATCGCAGCAGGGTGAGTATGAACAGGCAGAGTGGGCCCTTAATTTGCTCAGCTTCTTTTTTTCCTTCTCTCAGGTTAATTCTTTGTTGCATGGGAGAACTCTCCATTAAGGAGGAGGGATGTGATGGGAAATGTTAGTGATGTAAAAACAAAAGATATCAGTAATTTGTTTTTAAATGAGAGTTATTAGTATAGCAAACATTTGAAGGCCTGTCATGTACAAGACGGATTACACCTGCTTAGTGAAAAATAGCAGAATGACAAGTTGTAGAAAGGCAGATTTTAACACAATGCAGTCTAAGAGTGGGATGAATTGACTGGGGAGAGGGAATAGATTGTTCCTTCTTCTGAGAAGTGCTCAAATGGAATCTGGATGACCACTTTTAATTTGAACTGAAATGGTTTGAATGCAAATAGGACCTTAGCCACTAGAAGAGGAGGTAATGGCTCCTGTGGCATGATTTTGGAGGTCCTGGGAATAATAATTACTCATCTGTTTAGTTGTCAAAAATCCTTCAAATTGGAAACAAATATTTCATTTTACAATTAGAAGTGTCTTGAAATGGAAATGCACCTTAGAAAGGATTGATAGGTCAAATTTTTTTTTAAAAAATGATACCGTAAGAGCCTTTCTTATGAACAAGTTTTGATAAGGGACAGGACATTGTACTTTGAAACTCTGGAGGGGAAGAAGATGAGAACATGAAGAATATGGGAACAGGGACAGAGCAGTAAAGAAAGAGGAAGATACACTGAAGAAAAACCTTTTTTTACTTCAATTTTGCTCAGGATCAGGCTTATCTCAGTGTCTAGTTCTAAAAGT
This sequence comes from Pseudochirops cupreus, assembly GCA_028627135.1. Taxonomy (NCBI): domain Eukaryota; kingdom Metazoa; phylum Chordata; class Mammalia; order Diprotodontia; family Pseudocheiridae; genus Pseudochirops; species Pseudochirops cupreus. The sequence goes on from JAQQSU010012015.1 coordinate 5,690, forward strand.
CAGACTGTCATCTACCTTAAGGGAAATACTTTGATACAGCTTTCCTGTTTTCATTCTATGCCTGATTTAAAATGGAGGTCTTCAGACTAACCCCTTTTCTTCTTCCTTTACCAACTGCCAAAATCACAACTAGCTGACTTGGTTACTTGGTTAAACAAACTCGATTATGTTCAAAAAGTCCAGTGAAATTACTTAGTATAGATTTTTCACAATCTCTTCTAAATACAAAATATTTTAGTCAGATTTTTTTTTTGAAGAACTACTTTAATCCTTCAGTGCAATTACTGACAATTGTCATATTTTTTTAAAGTTCAATCACTAGTAACACTCACTTGACACTTTTGTAAGTTGAATAGCATTCTAATTAAATAAGGAGTTCTGGGGAAATATATACATATATATAGATATAGATATATAGATACAGATATATACACACATATATACACATATCTATTTTTACATATATAAAAACATGTGTGTATAGTTTGATTAATGCTAATAATTTTATAAATTATTTAACAAATAATTTTTTCAATACTAGAATTTCTATTATTTATCAATTTTTTATTTTTATTATTAATTAATTTATTAATTAAATTTATTTACTTTTAGTTTACAACATTCAGTTCCACAGTCCCTTGAGTTCCAAAATTTCTCCCCCTTACCTGGTATGCTATCTGATATAGGTTTTACAAATACCTTCACATTTAACATCAGTCTAGGTGTAAAGAAGATTTATAACCAATGGAATAAACAACAAGAAAGAAGGAACAAAACAAAGAAAAAAAGAGAGACAGCAGGTAGTTTGTTTCAATCTGCATTCAGACTCTATAGTGCTTTTTCTCAATGTGGATAGCCCTCTTTATCATGAGTCTTTTGAAGCTGTCTTATAGTGTTGCATTTCTGAGAGGAGCCCAGTCTATCAAGTTAGTCATCCCAGATATGCTGTGTCTGTAATTGTGTACGAAGTTCTCCTGTTTCTGCTCTCCTCACCCAACATCGGTTTATATGTCTCTCCAGGTTATAATGAAGTCTGTCTGCTCCTCATTTCTTATAGCACAATAGGAATATTGGATTTTCTTAAAGCAGAGTAACTTAAATTTTTTTTCTACTTCTACTTCTTGCTATTATATAAAATGGACCCCAGAGGCCTTCTAATTAAACCACCTCTATAATCCAACTCATCTTATAAGTGAGGATACTGAGGCAGGTGTAATGGAATTAAGTGACATGCCTAAGGTCAAACAGGTAGTAGTAAATACCTGAGGCAAGATTTGAACCCAGGTCCTCAGATTCCAAAATTAATGCTTTTTCTACCATTTCATACTACATTGCCACTGGAATGCTCTACTTTGTTGTGTCATTGAGTTGTTTCAATCATGTTTGACCCTTCATGGCCTCATTCAGGGTTTTCTTAGCAAAGATACTGTAAAGATTTGCAGCTTCCTTCTCCAACTCATTTTACAGATGAGAAAACTGAGGCAAACAGAGTTAAGTAACTTGTCCAGGGTTACACAGCTAATAAGTGTCTGAAGTCGGATTTCAACTCAGGAAGATGAGTCTTCCTGACTCTAGACCTGGCACTTTACTCACTATACCACCTCACTGTCTTTTATTAACTGGAATTCAATATGGTATGTGCCTAAATATCCTCTCCTTCAAATCTGTCCACGTCAATTTTGTCCAGGATCTAATATGTGTGGAGGAGAAGGAGTTACAATGTGCAGCATATGGTTTGCACAATGTCTAATTCATCTGATAATAATGGTTTATGTTTAAAATATCCCAGTTCTGTCTTTTAAGATCATACATTATACATTTAGAGCTGGAAGGGACCTTCGAAACCATCTTCCCACCTCTTCATTTGCCAGATGAGGGCTCTAAATTCCAAAGACTTTGCTCAGGGTTACACAGCTACTGTGTCGGAGGCAGTAATCTAAATCAGGTCTCTGTGACAAGACCAGTACTCTACCCTCTACACCACCTAGCTGTTCTACCTGTGTGACCTAGGACAAGTCAATCAGGCTGTCTGAGCTTCAGTTTTCTATTCTCTAAAACAGGGAGTTGCCCTAATGATTTCTGAGTTTCCTTCAAGCTCTAAATTTATGATGGTAAGATACACTAAGTGGGAGGTGAGGTGACACGGTGAGTAGGTGTCATGTTTCTTAGAAAGTTGACTGATTCCCTTTAAAATTGTGCTTTTACAAGAGTTCTAAGAAGCTACTCCAGGTTAAAGAAGCCACTAGCAACAGGAAGAGTCTCCTTATCTAAATCTGAAAGTGCAGGGGCCTCTCATGGGTTGACCTCACTGTTGATCAGTACTGAGGCTTTGTCCTATGTTTCTGACCTGGACCAGTTTGCCCCTCCATAGATTATCCAGTGACATCCTGTCAAAAGGAGGTTACTCTAGTAATGACATGCTTAGTGCAGATATTCAATCAGCCTTGGTCTTAATGAAGCTCAAAACCATCAAAATCAAGAAATCTTTACCCTACAGTCACAGAGATTATTGTTGTGAGTCGCCTTTCTCAGACATAATTTTGTTGTTGTTCAGTTGATTCAGTCACATCTGACTCTGCGTGAACCCGTTTGGGGTTTTCTGGGCAAAGATACTGAAGTGGTTTTCCATTTCCTTCTCCATCTCATTTTACAGATGAGGAAACTGAGGCAAACAGGATTAAGTGACTTGTCCAGGGTTACACAGTTAGTAAGTTTCTGAGGCCAGATTTGAACTCAGGAAGATGAGTTTTCTTGACTCCAATCCCCACGCCCCCCCCCCCCACACACACACCACAAATTTTTTTTTCCTTCCAGTTTTCATTTTTCTTTTCCAAAAAGAGTATCATGTATCTGATTCTCCCTTCAACTCTCATATAGGAAAGGATTTCCCTTCCTATCATGATTAGCAAAAACATACAGGAAAGAAACATTTTCTGCACATTAGACAATGCAGATATAGCAAAAGTATATAGCTCCAAAGCAGATGGACCCCAAGAAAGACAAGGTTCAGGGAAAGTATTGGTGGGGCTAGAGATGACCCTACCTCAGTCTTCTTCAGGTTCCTTCCATCTGAATATTGGCTTTCCAGAGAGCACATTCAATACATATCTTTATGCTGCAGGACAACCTTCAGTCAGTCATTGCAGAAAGCTGGGAGCAAAACTCACAAAAGGGAGCCAGTCAATTCTCCATTCAAATACTGGTGGGGAGGAGGAAAAGGACAAGAGAGGGGATCATGGAAGAGGCTCCCTTCTGCTTCATGCCCAGGGAGGGTGCATTGCCTGGCACAAAGGATTGAGCTGAATATTTCTGATGTGCCCCACAGAGTTGCTGCTGGCAAAGAACTTTTTTTCCCCCTAAAAAAAAGCTATGTGCTGAGAAATATTGAATCTTTAAGAAAGAAAAAGTTCATATTAATTTAGAACGTGTTATTTAGACATAAGAGAATTGAGAAAATGTGAAGGAAAATTTAAATGCAAAAAACTTAAAACAATATAATTATATATGGAAAAAGTTACATTCAAAGGCATTCAGCACCAGTAATCTGTACCATTAAAATTGGAGCCTCTTTTAGAAATAATCCTGTTTGACTGCTAAGAATGAATATTGGAATGCTGACAACTGGTTCTACGAATAAGAAACTATAACAGAAAAATGTCAGAGTTGGTAAACCTCAAAATGGTCCCCAAAATATTCAGATGTTCCCTTTGATTCTTTTCAGTTTTAAAAACTGAGCCAACAATCTTCAAAGAACATTAAAAATGCCATTTTTTGTTCATTTAGGTCAGATTCTTCACGATCCCATTCAGAGTTTTCCTGGCGAAGATACTCGGATGGTTTGCCATTTTCTTCTCCAGCTCATTTTTTGGATAAGGAAACTGAGGCAAACAGGGTTAAGTAACTCTTCTAGAGTCACATGGCTATTAAGCATCTGAGGCTGGATTTGAACATAGGTCTTCTGACTTCAGGCCGGGTGGTGCTCTATTCACAGCATCACCTAGCTGTCTCTCCATGTCCTCTCCCAACCCCCTAATCTTTTCTAGTGAATAAGTAGAATGTGAGCTCTTCTGTCTAAAACAACTTAACAATGATTAGAATAATGTGCTTTAAAAGTTTGTAAGCAAATACATTGATTAACAAAGGAGAGAACTGAGAAAAGGCCAATAAGACTTCGGGGACTGTTGAGGTTAGTTCTATAGTCTAGTGTTCAGAGTCATGTGCTGGGAAGACAAGTCTCTTAAGTTACTTTTCTATTTCTAACACTGTTATGTCTCTAGACTCTTTCACTTAACATGCCATTGAGCAGAGAGTCCTGGACTTAGAGTCGCAAATAATTAGAATCTCATGTCAGACCTTTATTAGTTGCATGACCTTGAACAAATTATTTAAAATTCTCTAGGCCTCAGTTTCTTCATTTGCAAAATGGAAGAACTGGTCTAAATAAGCTCTAAGGTCCCTCCCAGAAGTAGGATTATGATCCAATTAATCTTCTGTACTTCTTATTTCCTGATCTGTTGAAAAATTTTTATAATATCACCTATATCATGAGGCTACAGTGAGGACTAAATGAGATTATACATGGTGCACCAAAATGTCTTAGTCTAATTTTAAACTAATAGTTCAAAGCTGCATTAAGACATTTTGATATGCCATGTATAAAAATGAAGGGAAGAGACAGGGAAACAAAAGCATTTATTAAGCACCTTTGTCAGACACTTTACAAATATAATCTCATTTGATCCTCAAAACGAGATGCTATTATTACTCCCATTTTGCAGTTCAAGAAACTGAGGCAAACTGGTTAAGTGATTTGCCTTGGGTCACACAGCTAGTATATATCTGAGGTTTTGGGGTTTTTTTAAGTCTTAATGATGTCCATTGCACCACCAATGCTATATAAGTGTGAGCTATTGTTATAATTTCTTCATTGTTTTTTTTTAATCAGGAAAGTAATGATGCATACACTGAGGTCTTACTTCAATGTCTTAGGTTTAAGGAGACCCTCAGTTATATATACCAACAAGCTCCAAGCCATAGGAAATCCTCTTATGCTTGAAAGTACTTGATCCTGAATTGAATGATAGCTGAGAAACCAACCTACATCATCACAAAGCAGGCACATCAGTAGAAGGCTGGTCACTAAGCAATGGGTTTTCTTTAACCTGATAAAGACCTTCTACCTTCTACAGAGAGGTTTTGACCTTTATTTGTGGAAAGGGTATCCATACACACACACACACACACACACACACACACACACACACACACGCACACACACATACTTTGTAACTTTGAAGTATTAGGATAATCATTTGCTAATCCACTTAAAGTAAAGTTAGGATAATCATTTGCTAATCCACTTAGGAAAGTTCATACCTTTGAGTCGTTCATTCTAGCTGCTGGTTTACACTGAATCCTTCAAGCATTTTTATCTTATAACCAATGGCAAATATCTGCAAGATGGATGGGTAGAATTGGTCAAAAAGTCACTGACTATGAAACAGAAGGAAGTAACTAGACCACATGGGTATTAAACTCATGTTGAGCTCATTAATTATGGTTTTCCTACCTACCTCAGTGTTTCCATTGCTGGACTTCCTAGGCAGTGAGGTAACAGAGTGTATAGAACACTTGACAATGATTCAAGAACCTAATAATGCCTCAAACACTAGGCTGTATGATCCTAGATAAATCACTTAACACCTGTCACCTCAGTTTCATCATCCATAAAATGGGGAAAATAACAGCTTCTACTTTGTCTTAGGAATCACATGAGAAAACATATGCAAAGTACTTTGGAAACATTAACACACTATATAAATGCTAGAGATTTCCATTACTGAGGATTAAAAATAAAGCAAAAGGGAGAAAATGTATATGAAGATACTTTCTAAGAGTTGTGAGGGTTATAAAATGCCAAGCATTGTTATTATGACTCAGAAAAAACACTTATGAAGGACTTCCACCCTCTTTCCTCTTCTCAAACACATAGTTTCAGCCAAGCACATTTATGTCCTGTTCCTTACATAAGCCAATGGGCACACCTTTCATACTCCCTACTTTACTTTTGTTTCACTTTTGTTTATTTTAGTTTACATAATTCATTTCCAAGAGATTTTGAGTTAAAAAATTTTCTCCCCATCTTTCCCCTACCTACCACCCCAAAACAGCAGTTCCACCATATACCCCCTCCCCCATCTGCTCTCTCCTATCTCCTCCCCCCATCACCCCTCTGGCTTTCTGGTATGGCAAGATGGATCTTCATACCCCAGTGCCTGTATGTTTTAATTCCCAATTGCATGTAATTAATAATAATAATAATATTTATTTATTTA
>JAQQSU010012016.1:0-12024 GCA_028627135.1 Pseudochirops cupreus
TGCCGTAGTTCTCAGGAAGGTGCTGGGAGTCTTCCTAAATACTTCCAGCAGACTGGATAATGAAGACTCCAAGACCGAGGCCCAAGACTGCGATCTGGATCCAGGCCGCTCAACGTGAGAGCACTGGCCTGAAAACAATCGCTAAGTCCCCCTGCTGTCTGCAGGCCTTGGGCGGGAAGCTACAAAGCAGAGGCGGGTGCAAAACCTTTGCCTTTCGCTTTTCGGCTCTGGAGGCCTTTCGGCCGGACTGCTTATCTCCCCCTTTCGCAATTCCCACTCGCAGCTGCTGCTAATCTGCTTGCCTGAGAGGCTCCTCCACTCCTCCCATCCAGTGGCCCCCGGGGCACAGCCGGGGCTTCAGGGCAGGCTGGTTTCGGTTTGCAGTGCTGATATGGTTCCTCGTAGCTGAGCTGACTTTAGTGGGAAGTATCTTTGTGTGCATTTTGGAGTTCTGGGATTGGTTTAGAGTCCTATTTTATGGGTATTTTGGGGTGGCTATGTGAGAGCTGGAATATGTTGCTGCTGCTACGCCGCCATCTTGGCTCCGCCCCCAGAACATGCACTTCTATAGAAATGTGAATATTCTCTGATCCATGAGAGGCACTATGCCTTTAGTAGACAAAGGGTTATGCTTGGAGTGTGAAATGTGTGGATTCAAATCACTCCTCAGACACTTACTATCTGTAGAACCTTGGACAAATCACTTAACCTCTCATGTAATTTTCCACATCCAAGAAATATATCTGCACCCAAACGAACTAACCCTTTACCTCTCAAAAAATGATCCATAGACTTGCTAAAGCTACTAGAACTGAAAAGAAAAAAAATAATTTGGGACATATCCAAAATCAAAATATGAAATCAAAATTACACATATGAGGGATTCTATCTTGAATAGTGTTTTCAAGTTGCTGTGCTTATTAATGTAGTCACTCTTCATTATAACATAACGCACAGTTTTAGGGCTTTTAATACGGGGCTATGTCATGTCCTTCAAAACACAGCAGTTGCATCTACAAAAATCTTTGACATGCTGGTTAACCTCAGTAGCTATGGATACTAGTCTTTGATTCTATTAGATTTATTTTTGCAGCACCCAACTTTTTAATGTTTTGGATCTTTCTTAGTATCACATACCTCTAGAAATAGAAAGGATTTTAGAGTCAACACCCTCATTTTGCTATTAAGAAAAGTAAGGCCCAAGGAAGCTTCACTTGCCCAACATCAGAAGGTAGTTAGTGTAATAGGTATTTAAAGTGAATATTTGTTCTTGTGAAAGGGCAAAGCTGTTTTCTTTTTAACAGAAACTAGACTGTAAGATTTGTTAAGGCTTACATTCCACCGGCTTACATTCCACTTACATTTCTTTCCACTTTGAGAATCTAGAGTTCCATGCCAAGAGGTAGCAAAAGGATAGGATTTTAAAGGGTGTCAAGTGTTTTAAGAAATGTTTTACCAGGTCGTTTGTGATTCTGATGCTCGTTGTGTTAGAGATGGAAATTGAGACTCTGATGAGGATGATAATTTTCCCATTGTCACCTAAATGGACATATATTTAGAAGCAAGGGCTTTTCTGGCCCTGTGTATAGATTTCTCATAGAATACCAGCTGCAGCTCTGGTGGCACCCTGCTCCCTGACACAGTCACGTGGTATAATTCTGGAAAATGTAGTTTTAAATAGTCAAATTAAGATACAAATGTGTTATAGGAATTTGCAGTGTAACCTTTCCCTCCATTTTTGCTCACTAGCAAAGTGTAGAAAAACTGGAGGCAGACAGCTGGTAGAGAAACCAAGAAGCTGACAATAGAGAGAGAAATTATAACATATATCAGAAATTGAAAATATTATTTTAAAAAAATCACATTTGTCTTTGAAGTGTTTGTAAGTCTCTGGGAAAATACAAAAGAAGAGGATTAGTTAGTGGGAAGAGAATCTGAGGATGCAGTTTATTATGAAAAGTAAAGGCATAAGGAATTGAATGGAAATGATAGGAATAATCTATTGGTCCAGGAATCAGATTGCAGACAGGAAGAGCAAATGAGAACAGAAAGCAGGTCTGGTCTGAGGATCCAAATGTTAGTAGCTCAGATCTAAAATAAAGGGGTGATTTATTTAAGCAGATGTTCAATTGTAGGTGGACTTTTTTTTTTCGTTTTCCTTTTTGTTTTTGCTATTCGTTTTTTTTAACATCTCCTGCCTCAACTGCATAGTATTATCACGTCTGTATTCTAATCTCTCTCTCTTGCTGCTTAAAATTATCACTCTTTTATTTCAAAATGTTGCTTCTTATCCTTTGATCCACTAATTGGCTTTATTACCCTCAACCCCTTCTTGTCTCTTCTGCATGCTGTCTGATGATTTTTTAAAAATCACTAATCCCCAATTTTCACACTCCCATTTCCTGCTTCCATTTCCTCCCCTTTCCATTTTCTGTATATATTGAGCTGCAGTGGGCTATTCAACAGAGCTTCTAACCCCAAGAGAAATTCAAGTTTGTTCTAAGCATTGGTCCCAGGAGAGCTCTTATCTTGTGGCCAAATGCATAAAGTAAATTTTCAGAGAAGGACACTGAAATATAATCCCTTGAGATTTCTTGGGTGCAGGAGGCTTGAGAAAGAAAGTACCATAATTTATTTGGTAGGAGGGGCAGAAATCTGTCTTTAACTAAACATTAAAAAGAAATAAATCTCTAAAACTTTCTTATTCCCAGTTACTTAACAGTTTGTTAGAAAATTCTGAGTTGGTAACAACAAAAGAGAGGTAGCTCTTTGCAGTGGAAAAAGCGGCGGTCTTTTAATTAGAAGACCCAACCTTTGATACAACATCTCAGAGCTTCAGACTTCCCATGAGTACAGTGGGGGAGAATTAGGCTTGTACAGTCTACCTCTCAATATTATTGTGAGCAAAGTGCTTTGTTAACCTCTGTGAACTTGGAGTACTGTATAAGCATGGGGTCTTATTATAAAGGAACAGCCATATTAACGGAAGCTTGGCATAGTCGATAGAGGACGGGCCTTCAAGTTGAGAAGGCCTGACTTCAAATTCTGCCTTGATGCATACTGACCATGTGACTCTGGGCAAGGCACTTAAACTCTCAATGCCCTTGTACTAAATGACTCCAGGATTTTATGCTTTTTGAGGGATTGTATACAAACAAAATTGTCCTTGGTCTTTCTCATTATTACCTTTTAGATGTAATGGCTTGATAATAAATAATAACAACAACAACAACATTTATATAGCATTTATTCTGTGCCAGGAACTACACTGAGTGCTTTACAGTTATTCTCTCATTTGATCCTCACCAGGACCCTGGGAAATTTTTGTTGTTCAGTTGTTTCAGTTGTGTTTGACTCTGTGATGCCATTTGGGGTTTTCTTGGCAAAGATACCAGAGTTGATTGTCGTTTCCTTTTCCAGCTCATTTGACAGATAAGGAAACTGAAATAAACAAGGGTAAGTGACTTACCCAGGGTCACATAACTAGTAGTGTGAGGCCGGATTTGAACTCAGGAAGATGAGTCTTCCTGAATCCAGGTCCAACATTCTATCCACTGCACTATCTAGCTGAACCTGCTCAAAGATTTCAGTGTACTTTTTCTTTAAAAGTGTTTCCTATCTGTTCTTTCACTCTGTTGCTTCTAATTTGTCTCAGAAACAATGATGGTATTGAGGATAGAGAGGAGGCCTAGGATTCAGGAAAACGTGGGTTCAAGTCCTGCATCTTATTCACTCTGGTTGTATGATCCTGGGCAATTCTTGCAGTCTCTCAGTATCCAAGAATATAAAGTTGCAGAGTGGGTACAAATCTGATGGAGGGAAGTTTCCTCATTCAGAGTACTCTATTTTAATGAAATCATTGATCTGGTAAAAAAAAATTATTGATGTGATATTTTGGGTTGGAAGTAACTTAGTACTGACTTTTTGCATAGAAATATGACTTAGCTGAAAGATAATTTTTTTCCCCTTCAGGAGGCATGGTTGATATGTAAGTAGTTGTCTATTTTGAGTTGTTTAGCTGCCTTTGGGAACAATAATATACTCTTGAGAGATGGTGGAAGAAAGGAGAAATGAATTGTGTGGCACAGGCCATGAAGTTCACATGTTTTTTCAGGATTAAACCTAAAAGTTTGGCCTCACTCATTAGCTTCATGCACTACTCAAGAGAATACCTTATAGTAATGTGTTCTCTTAGATGTATGAGAATGATGATACTGACTGGACCACCATCAGTAGGGCATAAACTGTTTATGATTTTTTAAAAATGATGATGAGTTTGTGGTGCTCTCTCTCTTCCTCTCTCTCTCTCCCTCCCCCTCACCCTCCCCATGGGTCTCTGTGAACAGCGTGCACTTGAAGGATGGCTGCTCAGGGTCAGGGGTCAATTCTGTAGCCATGGAATGGAGCCAAGCTCAATGGCTCTCACTCTGGGCCTCATTAGTCTTGTGTCCTAACCAGATAAGCTTACTGGCTACAGCATATGTGTGTAATGAAATGCAAGTGTATGTGACTAGAATCTAGTTATTAGGAATTTAAAATGAAAATAATCATCTTTCCTTCTTTCTCTATTTTGATTTTTTTGAAAAAATGATATTATTACATCATTTCTTTCTTTGCATGTAAAATAGGGTTAGTACTTAGGTTTGTTTTTTTTTTTCTTAATGATTGCTCTTGATAGCTTCAATTGTATTATTAACTATAGTGGGGCTATTGCCCTAAAGAGAATTATTTTCTGAGGCAATGCAGGATGAGGGAAAAAAAATCTAGCAAAACCTTCCTTTGCCTGAAATCAATAATAAAATAAGTTCATTTCATATAAACACATGCCAAAAGCTTTCATGACAGTCTAAAAAATGTTAAAAAAATTCCTTTGGAGGATATGAGTTTATTGAATTTCCTGACTTCACTGTTTCATAGACTATATCCTAACCAGATAGTGTAATCTAATTGTATCAACTTAGAAATATATAGGATTTTATTGTAATGTTAAAAAGGTCAGTAGCTTAGGAACTTAAATTCTTCCCTGTCTTCCTTGCTGCACTAGAAGCTCAACATCAGAGAATATCAAGGTAACTTTAATAAAAAGTAGAATTTTATGAACTTAAATTTACTCATTCATCTATATTATATAGATATACATATATATTATTACATTCTTTTGATGAATACTTACTAAATATGTGGCAAAGCAATATATATTTTATTGAATGAGGAGTGAAATTTATATTAATATATTTGACATGGATATAAGATTTCTGTCCATGCATTTTTGTGCTGTAACTATTATTGAATATTACATTTTTATCACTTCAAACCTTATCCAATACTTTATTGCCTTATTCCAACATGGAAAATATAACAAGCTCCTGAAAAGTATTTCACTTACTTTAGGATGGAAGATGTTAGTTTCTGATTATGGTAGGATTTGTAACATTTTTGAATATTGGATTTTCTATAATAGACTTGTATCGGTTATAGGAAGAGCACTAAATTGGGAACCATATAGGGGAAAGGAAAAGAATGAAAGTCATAATCCATCTCTTCCAGCAATTTGCAAGTTGATAAGTTATGTATGTTCATGAAAAGATATGAGTACAATTAAAACCCCAGCATATCCATAAGTGTAATATGCTACTGTAAAAGTAGAAAAATAAGATTTTGACACAATGACCCAGCCAAGCTTTCTACTTCATGGAAGAGGTTTCTTTGCTAGGTTGGAGAAATCTTGTCCAGACAGAACATTTGGAATTAGAATACAATTTCAGGGCTGTAAAGGATCTTTAGAAATTATCTAATGCAACCACCTTTTTTTTTTAAAACAAATAATCAATCAAAGAGTAAGCATTTATTAAACTACATACAAGTAACTATGCCAGTGCATGGATATAAAGAATGAAATAATCTCTCTTCTCAAGATTATATTCTAACTAAAGCCTAAGGTGGTTAAACAACTTGCCCAGTGACTCCATAATGGAACTTGAGCCTTTTTACTGCCAGCCATGATATTCTATGGATATGTATGTGTCTATATCTTGGACACATCTTCCAATATTTGGTCAACTCTTACAGGATTTTTTGTAATGGAATCATGTAAAATAGAATGGTCAAAGCACTTTCTGTTTTGAGGAGGGAGGAATTTGAAATTTCTGTAATATAAATGGGCTTATTTAGCACTTCTGTTATAGGAGAGATTCAACAATAATAATGCCACTATTATAATGCCATTTCTGTAATAATAGCACTTCTGTTATAAAACACCATTATTATAGAAATGCTATTATAAGACAAGCTCTGTTATTTAGAATTGCTTCTACAATAGCAGTGCTTAAAAAAGTCTTCTTGCATTATAGAAAATTATTGCAAATTTTTCTTGCTTTGAAATGAAATTTTCATTCCAAATCTTATTTGATGCTCTGGTAAAGTGCCTCTTAGATTTTGCACTGATAACTCAGGCACAGGCAATATTGTCTGTTTAGGACAGGAAATTTGCTTGACAGTCAAAGTCCACTTGGTCAGAAAAGCTGTTTTCTATTGTTGTTTCCCTGAGTCAAGTGAATTGCCCTTGTCTGGATTGTCATTTCAAACCTAGCCCATTCTTTGTGTTATCTCTCTGATAAGGATATCACCTTTCAGTACAGAAAATTATTTCTCATCCCTTTATAGTGCCTAGAATATAGCTAGCACTTAATAAATTGCATGTTGAATTGAGTTAAAGGTTTCAGGAAATATGGTTTCACTTGATTAAAATATCTATAATCTTTTCTTTTTTTTTTTTTGAGGAGTGTGTGTGTGTGTGTGTGTGTGTGTGTGTGTGTGTGTGTGTGTGTGTGTAGAGACCAGACCTGTGATTTGACTCATGGTGAAGATGCTCCCTCTTCCAATGAAGGTTAGAACCTGCCCAGGAATTTATGGTGTTATAAATTGTAATATAATACATAACTTAGAGTGTTAATGTGTTGCTTGGGAGCACTTGGACAATAAGTGATTTGTTCAGGTTCACACAGAGAGTTTGTGTTGGAAAGAGGACTTGCATGCAGTTTTTGCCAAGTTTGAATCTGACTCTTTAATTGCATTATCATTATTGCTCCTTAGTCTTGACTTAAATTGAAGCTAATAATTCAAAGTAAAATTCTTTTAAAACTATGGAACATTTAAAAGTTTTAAGTATTGGTTGGTGATGCACTGTGGCAGATAGAAAGTATATTTCTGAGTCAGGAAGCACTGTGTTGAAATCTTCTCTGACACCAAGTGGTCCAGGGTCACTTACCCTTTCAGTGGCCCAAATAACTCAATTCAAGTTCTAAATGGTAGAGAATTTTCCTAAACCAATGAAAAGAATTTCATTTTAAGATAATTAAAAGTTTAATAGCTGATTTCTTGAAAAAAATCTTATTTTTCCACCTCTGGGTATGTATGGAGGGTCAGGGATAACAGGGTTTGTAATTTCAGGGGTATAATGAACTTTTGTGGAGGAAACACCATTTATGAAAAGAGATCTGTAACTTTTCCGTCGTTTTTAGTTTTAGCATTACTTAGAACCCCAAGAGATTAAGTTACTGTCCACTGTGTATGTCAGAGGCAGAACGAGTCAGTTAGTAAACATTTATCAAGCTCTTACTATGTGTCAGGCACTAAACTAAATGTGTCAGATACAAAGAAAGGCAAAAGACAGTCCTTGCCCTCAAAGAGCTCACAATCTAATGGGGAGGCAACATGCAAATAACTATGTATGAAAAAATTCTATTTTCAGGATAAATAGGAAATAACAGATGGAAGGCAAGAGAATTAAGTGAGATTGGGAAAGGGACCTGAGGCTGGCTTTCTGTCCACTACAATGCTTTTTGCCTTTCATAAATATGTGATTATTTTGTTACTACTTATGCTCTTAATGAATGCCAACTGAACGCAATTCTTGGTACCTTTGTAAGGGTGGTTGAGCCTAACTCAAGCAAGTGCCAGCTCCTGTTTCACATTTGTGATTTCCTAATAAATGATGGACTCCTGTTATCAGGAATAACATTACACCCAAATAATTTCTAAGTTTTGACTAACGATCCATAATAATGTGCCCTGTTGATCTAATTACAAGATATTCACAATAATGAATAATTCAGGGAAGGTATTGTTGTTGTCCTTTCTTTAAAAGTAGTTAGTGGTAAACAAAACTTAATACCTATTCATGCGACAAAACACAAATAAGAATAAAAATGGTTGGAAATCTAACTCCACAGGTAAGAGTAACAAGAAGTTCAGACTTCTTGGGAAGCATTTGAAAAAAAAAAAGAACAAATCAATTCAAAATAAATTAAGACAACCCCTCCCCCTCCCAAGAAAAGGAATATAATGGAATGATCCTACTAAGGTACTATAGATAAAATTGTCTCTCATCTTTTTCTTTCTCCCTCTACAAGACTATAGAACTTCTCTGCTACCAGGGGAAAAAGAATAATAAAAAATAACCAGAGAGGAAGGGTACCAAAAGGTACTCTATCACCCTCCTGGATCATCCTCCTTCCTATGGATTTATGATTTCATTGTTTTAGATACTGTATGTCTTTAGCTAGTAAAAATTGTGACCTCTCCATGTGTTTTCCCATGTCTTTCATACATGTTTTCCATATTAGAGAACTTATTTTTCTTTGTGTATCTTGGGGATACCAATGTATCACTATCTTCTTTCATCCTCACTAAGTTACTGGGCAACCTCTTTTTAAGCTTACAAATATCCCTGTCTAATGTTTTGTTTTTGCCATACTTGTGTATTAAGTTCTTGTTGGTAATCTGTTATGGTCTGGTTATTCCCAGTATGCATCTTTCCATTACTATTTGGATAACTATTGTTCTTTTTATATTGGAATATTCCATTATTTGGAGAAAATTGGTGCTAAAGAAATGTTTTATAGGAGAAAGTATTTGGGGTTCTTTGAGAGCATGGCGTGACTTCTCAAATACTTCCTCTTAATCAATTATTTGCCAGACTCATTCTTTTTTTCTAGCTCATTCTAAGATACAAATATTGCTGGATTATTTAGATACATGGTACACGGTAGATCATAAGTAATAGATAGGGGACAAAACTTTCAAATGTGTGAATGAAGTATTGGTAATAAAGAGACCATGATTTTAAACTTCGCCTAGGGCACACAGATGTCTTATCCAAGCTCTGTCCTCTGGAATTGGATATGTATTTAAAGGCTTATCCCCATAATGCTTGTTTTCATGAATTTAGGTTTATTTCTACATTTTGAGTTGATTGCCGTCTAGTAATCTTTACCTTTGAAAAATAGGTCATTGATTAATCATATTTTCATATCTAAATCTGTACTCTTTTAGGCTAATGCGATGGAGGCCTACTGAATACAAGATTTTTTGATACCAGCTTTGTTGTATCCATCTTTGACCAAACAGTTGAATCAATGACTCTTCCCGTCAAATTCTGGCCTCCTAATCTACTGTGTGTTGTCCCATGGGATTCATGGATCACAACTAAGAAAATCTTGGTAAGAAATAGCATATGTTCTCACCTGTTCTGTTCCCCAATGCTGGACTATTTGGTGTCTTAAAATTGAGTAACTGAAGGAATTACTATGTGATGGCTCTGAAGCTTCCTTGTTTGAAATCTCAGAGAAAAAACACTCTTGGGTACAGATGAATCATGCCAAGTACATTATGGGAATATTTATCAGCATGAATAAACTTTTCATTTACTATTTTAATTATACTATGCAGGGAAATATTATGTGAGTGATTAAAAATGTAAGTTCTACAGTATAATGTTTTGTTAGAATTCTCCATCTCAAAAGGTTTATAACTGTTTTGTTTACAACTGAATTGAGTTATTTACTTTGGTCAATATGTGAGGACCAAGGTGGAGAGCATGATGTTACCGCTTTTAACTTTCTCATTTTATCTTGACTTAAAGTGTATGTGTAACCTGTGGTTGCTGAACCTCCATAGAGTTTGTTCATGAACCAAGCTTACACATTCTATCACCCCAATCTGGCTTTAGCTGTTAAAAAAAACAAAACAAAACAAAAACCCATCCACACAATGACAGCAACAAATCCAAACTATCTCTTCCTTCTTTTCTTAGCATCTATATAAAATTAGAATTCCAAAGTGTTTAGGCAACCTTCTTTTCTTCCTTTGGTGTTCCTCTCCTGTGTTCTCTTTAGTGGATGGAAAAGGTAAAAAAAGATTGAAGTTTAATAACTTGGTCTGGCATGGAGCTGGAGCTGTTTTAACCTGTTAACGTGTCTTTTTCTTACCTACATGCTCAGTTTACACATAGGTATAAATGTCCCTCATATCTCTCAATTAAAAAAAATAAAGCCAAGGTACTGCATAGATATGCTGATTTTATTTTGAATTTACTCTTGAATATGGTATTGATTTCTTTAAGGAAAATTTTTCTAATTTTATCTAAACTTCATCACATTATTGAAAAAAAATCTTTTAAAAATCTTCTCTAACTTGTAACACACCTGTGCTTTAAGTAATTTGGATTGTAGACACATACCCAAAAGGAAAAAGTATAGCAGTTTTATTGTAGCAAAATGAATCTCTTGGTAAAGAAGGCAAAATAGCAAATCTACTAGAATCCAATAAACATTTTTAAGCTTCTGCTATGTGCCAGGCACTGTGCTAAGAGGTAGGAAGATAATTAATAAAAAGAAAGACAATTCTTTCCCTTAAGGAGGCTTCAATCTAATGGGAAGAGACAACACATAAAAGAAGACAGGAAAGTGGAAGTGAGTGTTGTGGTTGAGGTCACCAGAAGGCAATTAAGAAATTTGGCATTCCACCCTCTAGTTCTACAGCCAGAGGGGAGAAGATGCTGAAGGAAGTGGCAGTCAATCAAGGCCTGAGTTAGCAGCATGGATATGAGATTAGGCGTAAAGCTATGTGCAGTGAGTTGAAAGTCCAATACCTGCCCTCTTGAAAACTTTTCATTTCTAAACAGTGAAAACATGTGTTTTTCTCCTCAGCACGTCAATGTTTCTTCAGGGAGCTGTAAATTCCATAGTGTGGGTAATGTGGTAGGGTGGGATGAGTCAGTTCAAATTTGGGTACAAATTCTAGGTCTACTTACAATTGATATGACCATGAGAAAGTCACTCAACATCTATTGGTCTCATTTACATATTTGTCAAATGAGGGTTTTGGGCTAGTTGGTTTTTTAGTTTCCTACCAAATGAGTGTGAGAGACTAAGAGCCTTTATTGAGATAGGTTGCAGCCTTCTATAAAATTTAGTAGATGATTTTCAAGAGTTGTTGTGAATAAAAATTTTTTTCGTGTCAGCTCAGGCTGATACTGTACCTCTGTACGCTCAGCCAGCCTGGTCCTTGGACAGCAGGCCTAGAGCCTATCACTGATAGGTGGAGTAAAATTGCTAATGGAAGTACAGGAAGTTGTTTACTTCTGGGTTTCTAGAGGCCCCTCTAAATGACTCACAAGTTTCCATCCCTGTTTTTGTTTAGCTCAATTAGTTAGGGGCAAAGTACCTATGAAGTGAAAGCCAAGGTTTGATCTAGGTCAGCACTGATTTGTTTGCCTCTCTTCCTGATCCTGGTGTCTCATTTGCCTCATCTGGAAACTCCTGTCACTGAACCAGATTAAACTGTTATTGGTAAATGTAATTTAAAATGCAACAAAACACAGATAATGTTAATATGTGATTTTTCTAAGTCAACATGTAGCCTGCACTGATTCATTTTTATTTGAGTTTGTCGTCACTGGTTTAGGATAATCCATCCCCACTCCTGGAAAAACAAAAAACAAAATAATATTTATGTACGAAAAATAACCTTAAAATGACATCAGGTGATGTAGGATAAAAGCATCACCTGAATTTTTTCTAACTTTTTCTTGTGACGTTACTTTTTTTGCTGTTAACGTGACTTTTGGCATTCTGAATAAATATCTCCTGTTGTTGATTGTTATAGATGATATAACAGGTGATAATTATTCATATATATTTAAGATTTTATATGCAATGGGTGATATTTATTCGTGTATATGTG